>JANAVB010004800.1:34170411-34191745 GCA_029216955.1 Iris pallida | reverse complement strand
CCAATAGCGATAAGGTAAAGGGTACCAACTTAAGGTATTGGTATTGGGATACCAATAGCGATAAGGTAAACGGTACCTTGGTAGGTAATGACTAGAAATAGGATATTTGACTTAGATTGGACTAAGAGTTGACAAAGTCAACTATAGGTCAACCCTTGACCTACTTTGACCTTGTTTGACTTTGTTTGACTTAGGTTGACCTTGTTTGACTTTATTTGACTTAGTACAACCTAGTTTGACCTAGATTGCATATCATTGATATTAGTAACTGTCCGCTACTAATGTGTCCCTAATAAGACATAATATACGAATTTGTGCCTGTTGGATAATGTGTGTCCATCTTTGCAGAATTATTTCCAAATGGATATGAATTACTACTTGTGAAATCGTTCATGGATGTACAATCGTCGTCCTGATGATATGTGTGGTGTGCGGGATGAATACATAGTGGGAGTAGAGCAGTTCCTGCAGTTTGCTAAGGCGTTCCCTCAGTACATGGACGGCACCAAAATTAAGTGTCCATGTGTGAAATGTCATAACGTGAAATATTATCCAGAAGTGGAAGTGACATATCATTTGTACTCGAGGGGTTTCACGCCTAATTACTATCAGTGGACCGCACACGGAGAACTTGTGTCTTTAGCATCAGAGCCGGAGCCTTATGTTGAGCTATATATGCATGCGGGACCTAATTTTGTTTCAGATAATCATGCATACGACGACGGGTGCATGAATATGGTTTTCGACGCTGCGGGGCCTAGTTTCGTTCATGATGCACCTGAGGAGGTACCGAATGCCGATGCTGCACAGTTCATGGAGTTGCTGGAGAATGCAAGGACTCCATTGTATCCTGGTTGTGAGGATCATTCACCGTTGTTGGTGGTTACAAGACTGTTGAGCATTAAGTCAGATTTTAAAATGTCGCAAGAATGCTACAACCGAGTGTTGGAGTTGATTATAAAGATCTTGCCGGCGGGTGCTAAGTTGCCTAAAGACTTCTACCGGTCTAAGAGGATGGTAAGATCACTCTGGATGGGATACGAGAAAATCGATTCCTGTCGCAATGGGTGCATGCTGTACTACAAAGATGACAAGGACGCAGATGTGTGCAGATTTTGTGGTGCTGATCGCTATAAGATAACTAGTACAGGAAGGTCTACCGGTGCAAGAAGACCGACCGATTCAATGCACTACTTGCCTTTAACGTCGCGGTTGCAAAGATTATTTATGGTGAAAGAGACGACCAAAAATATGAGTTGGCACATGCGAGAATAGATTGAAGGAGTGTTGGATCACCCATCCGATAGAGAAGCGTGGAAGCACTTTGATCGAGTGTATCCAGATTTTGCTTCAGATCCGTGAAATCTCAGGTTGGGACTATCTTCTGACGGTTTTACTCCTTTTGGTCTTTCGGGATCCCAGTATTCGTGCTGGTGATTGTCACTCCGTATAACCTACCGCCTTGGATGTGCATGAAGACTCAGTACATGTTTCTAACCATTATAATTCCTGGTCCGAACAATCCTAAGAGGAACATTGACGTGTACTTACAGCCTTTGATAGATGAGTTGAATCAGTTATGGAAAGTAGGCGCTAACACGTACGATGTTTCCAGGAAGCAGAATTTTCAGATGAAGGCAACCCTTATGTGGACCATCAACGACTTTTCGGCCTATGGAATGTTATCTGGATGGAGCACTCATGGCCGTCTCTCATGTCCGTATTGCATGGACCGTAGTAAGGCTTTTCGCTTGAAACACGGAGGAAAACCGTACTTCTTTGATTGTCATCGGCAATTTCTGCCAAAAGATCATCCATTCAGAAGGAACAGGAATGCTTTTCGTGCCGGCGTTGTAGAGAAGGGTGATCTACCGCTAAGGTGGTGCGGAGCCACGATATGGGAGAAGGTTGAAGATTTTCCAAGTGCTATCGAAGATCCTACAACTGGGTACAAGTGCGATAGATTTGGTAGAGTTCATAACTGGACAAAAAGGAGCATATTCTGGGATCTGCCATACTGGAGTACCAATCTGATCAGACATAATCTTGATGTCATGCATATTGAGAAGAATGTGTTTGATAACATAATTAATACTGTGATGGACGTAAAGAGAAAAACGAAAGACAATCCCAAGGCCAGGTTGGACTTAGAAGAAATATGCAAACGCCCTGCGTTGCATTTGATACAGCAGAATGGAAAACAGTTCCTGCCGAAGTCAATTTTCTTGCTGGACAAGGAGAATAAAGTGAGACTTTGTCGGTGGATCCAGGGCCTAAAATTTCCAGACGGATATGTATCAAATTTGAGAAGATGTGTCGATCCAAAGGAAAACAAATTGACGGGTATATAGAGCCACGATTGTCACGTATTCATGGAGAGGTTAATTCCGATTGCATTTCGGGAATTCTTACCGCAGGCAGTTTAGGATCCATTGACGGAGCTTAGCATATTCTTCAGGGATCTTTGTTCTAAGAAATTGCTCGTTGATCGTCTAGAAAAACAAGAGAAGGACATTACGGTAACACTATGCAAGCTAGAGAGGGTATTTCCTCCTGGATTCTTTGACTCTATGGAGCATTTGCCGATTCATCTATCCTATGAGGCACGTGTTGGTGGACCCGTCGAATATCGATAGATGTACCCGTTCGAGCGACATTTGAATCACCTAAAAAGAAAGGTGAAAAATAAGGCACGGGTCGAGGGTTGTTCGATGTATTTCAAGTCTCATGTTACAACTAATAGAACGAGAGCTTCCAGAAACGACGAAGGAGATCATGAAAGTAATGATACAATACTGAAGGTATTCAATGCTCCATGAAAGCCATCGGGTAAGATGAAAAAGAGATATCTGAACGATGATGAGCTAAGGGCTGCTCAGGTGTATGTATTACTCAACTACGACGAGGAGGAAGTAGAGAAACTGGAGGGATAAGTAATTAATACGTCTATATTATTTTAATAGTGTTAATTATTATACTATTACATTAATTAAACGATGTTGTTTTCAGCATATTTAATGATGATGTGAGGTCGGATATGCCACACATAACAGAAGAAGAACTAGAACAAGAAATGAGGCATTATTTTCCATCATGGTTGAGTGCATATGTAAGACTTGAGAACTCTGTAATTACTTTTTTGTATATGCACTTGATTGAGAATGAGCTTAATTGCTTCTTTCGTGGTATTTAGGTCGATCGTCCATACGCAAGACTTGAGAATGAGTCTATTAGAACGCTAGCCAAGGGACCAATTTATGCTGCAAAAATATGGCCAAGCTACTGTGTTAATGGGTTTAGGTTCAAGTCAACAACTTGCCCGATTAGAGACAACTTTGTGGATCTCGATTCCACCAAAAATAGCTGTTTGTGTATCAGATCTTCGAACTACAAAGATGTTGATGCGGGCAACGATTTCTATGGCGTGCTACGGGAGATCGTGGAGCTGACATATAGTTATGGAATAGAGCCTGCTAAGATTGTGTTATTCAGGTGTGATTGGTTCGATCCGATTGAAGGTCTAGGTTGGAAAGTAGACAAGCACCGTCTTGTTGATATAAACTATCGACGTCGATATCAAGCCTATGAACCATTTGTTCTATCAAGTCAGGCTCAGCTCGTGTACTTCACAAGTTATCCTAAATAGGGAACAACAAGGTCGGACTGGTGGGCAGTATGCAAGACCAAAGCTAGAAATACCTTTGAGGTTGACGATATAGCTTATCAACAGGATGAACTACCTCTTGTAACAAATATTATAGAAGTGGACACGACGGAAGTTCCCTATTATACATCTAATTGTGTAGAAGAAGTAGAATTATCTGAAGAGGAAGATGCAGATGAAAGTGAAGAAGAAGAAGAAGAAGAAGATGATGATGAGCTAAACGAACTAGATGAATTTTCAGAAGAGGATTAAATCTGTACGTTTGTTTTATCATCATATTTGACACTTTAGTGACACTTCTATCATATAAATCAGTGACACTTTATTGACACTTTTATTGATACTTCAGTGACACTTTATGACTATGATATTTTTCAAAAATCTGTGATGTCTATCATATAAATATGTTTTTTTGTTTTATTGTCATATATTTTATTATCAGGTATGACTAGACCATCTGGACGACGCGGAGGAATTTATATTAGGCAGTCCCGTCAGCCTCGGGCTGGGGATGGAGAGGGCAGTTCCGTACCCTCATCCTCATCTCCGAGTACGCCAGTGTACCGTTCTGTTCCCGGTCTATTATCGGGACAGGGCAGTTCCAGCAGGTTGGCGACTCCTCCCTCGTCGTCTAGCCTTTCTGATCCCGCGTCCAGCATCCCTGATCCTCCGTCCAACATTTCTACTGTCGACGGCTCTATGGAGGGAGCCCACGCCGAGCATATGGAGGACTGCGATCAGACTGATCCTGCCCAGGCAGGAGGTGAGAGCGACCCTCCATGCGCTCCCCCGGGCGAGACGCGTATGGAGATTTGGACGGGCGGGCCTATGACGTAAGTTAATTAATTATTATATATTTCTCAAATGATTATATGTACATATATATTCATGAAAAATTATTATTGTATAGATATCGGCCTTCTGCAGTACAGAGACAGCTGGGGACATTTCTGAGGCAGAACTATGGTGGACCTTGGATTAACTACTCAGATGCTCCTGCAGATAGGAAGGCCTTTTGGTTCGCCCACTTCAAGGTAAAAAATTTGTTTATTTTTAAATTTTAATAATCATTTGTGTATATTATACAACTTTTGTATTTTACTTCTTGTAGATGACCTATTTCTATCCACCACACTGGGCGACGAGGATCGAGGGCCAATTTTCTGCCGTCGCAGCCAAGCTCATCCGTGATGCGATCGACGACCAGAAGCATCGTGATCGCTCCGGACAGCCGATCCAGGGTTGGATTACGCCAGAGCAGTGGACTGCGATGAAGGCTAGATTCAGCGAGCTCAGGTACCAGGAGCGGTCTGAGAAGGCCAAGGTGGCGCGGTCGAGCGCCGGTAAGTGGTGTGGTGGCTCCATTCCGATGACGGAGCATTTTCGTCGTCTGGTACGTTTCCTATGACGGACATTAATTTATATGTAGTTCTATAGAATGTTTAATACTAATAATAGATAATATATTTTAACAGATAAAAAAGGGTGAGGACCCGAACATGGTGACCGTCTTTCTGGTCACCCATCGGAGGGCTGGGGAGTTCATTGACGAGCGAGCGACGCATGCATATGTACGTTCTATCCTTTATATTAATTTACTATAATTTAGAAAACATGAAAATATATATCAATATAGACTTTAGCAAACACTTACACGTTAGCAAACATGTTCTAGGCCGAGTTTGTTCGGCTACAGGAGGAGGCGGCTGCTGCTGCTGCTGCTAGTACGCAAGCAGAGGGAGGGGCTGGTACTTCCTCCCAGCCGCCTACAGCTCCATCGCCGGACAAGCTCTGGATGACCGCCGTTGGCGGTCTTCAGAAGGGTACGTACTACGGTACGGGATCCTACGGTGCGTATTTGGCTTCGGAGTCATCCCGGGCCCCCTCTGTCAGTACGCAGTCTCCGGCTACGCAGGCGTCGTCACGAGCTGAGGATGTTCGTCGTCAGATCGAGGAACTGCGTCGCGAGTTGCAGCAGCAGATTTCTGATGCGGTCGAGCGACGATCCGACCCTTCGATCATTACCGGACGATTTGATACGGTCGAGCGCAGTATACATGAGTTGATGAGTCTGCATCAGGCTACAGCTGCCAGCTTGCAGACGCTCACCGAGTCTACGCAGCGCACAGAGCATAGACAGGTCGAGCTGGAGGGATCGCAGAGGAGCATATCTGCCTCACTCGCTCAGTATACTGAGAAGGTGGTAAGTACCCTTGCTGCGCATGGTGAGCGACTGCGAGAGCTGGAGCAGGTACGTCCTCCCGGTCCATCGACGGCGCCGACTCCAGACATTCCACTGCCTCCTACTGCCTCTACGGTACAGCTCACCCAGGAGCAGTATGAGTACATGCTATCCCAGATGCGCGGCAGGAGTCCTCAGTGATCCAGCAGATATTTTTTATCATCTTTGTATGTATTGGCCCTATGGGCCTATTGACCGTTCTGTACACTGATTTTCATTCTTATTTGCCCTTCATTGTGGACATGTATGTTTGTTGGATATTTACTTTGTGATATTTACTTTGTTGGTATTTTTATTGTGATATTTACTTTGTGATATCTGCGATGGGGATGACAAATATACCTACGCTGGGTTATAAGCGATGATCTGATATACAAAGGAGGTGCTGCCAAAATTTTAAAAAAATATATTATAGATTTTTGTTATGATGTGTGTCTGTGTTTACAGTGAATGTGAAATGCAGTGTTCGGAAACCATCGACAGTTTCGATTACTGTTGTATGTGTTATCTTGGATAGAAATAGCAACAGTTCAGGGTGCACTTCTGAGAGCTTCATTTTCACGTCCTTCACTTTCTCGGACGTCGTAAAGGTTCCCGAGAAGGTGAAGGACGTGAAGAGGAAGCTCTGAGAAGTGCACTCTGAACTGTTGCTCTTTCTATCCAAGATAAAACATAGAACAGTAAGCGAAACTGTCGATGGTTCGAACACTGCACTTCACACACACTGTAAACACAGAAACACAGCATAACAAAAATATCAATTATATTTTTTTAAATTTTTTTAACATCTGCGACATATAGCGACGTTCTGTGACGTACTGCGACGGCAGATAGACGTCGCTATACGTCGCTAAATAGCAACGTTACGTCGCTAGACGTCACTAATATGCTGACGTGGACTGAGGGTGTACGTCGCTAAATCTGTCGGTATGTGTCGCTAAGTTGCCCACGTGGCTGTCATGCCATGTCATCATATATAAATTACAGAGCGTCGCAAGTGGTTGCTTTACGTCATCATTTTGGCGACGTAATGGTACGTCGCTATATGTCGCAATTTTTGCGACGGCTAGCGACAATTAATTACGCGTCGCCAATAGCGACGTTCTGCGACTAAAGTGCCATCTGCGACTTGCCTTTAAGTGACGTCCCATTTTCGTCGCTAAATACGTCGCTAATTGGTTTTAGCGACGTAATTTCCTTATTTAGCGACGTTTCCTAACGTCGCTAAAATGAGTTATTTTAGTAGTGGCATAAGTAAATTTAATTTCCAACACTTACCTAGCAAGTACTAAGATATCTTATATCCTTCTAGGATACTCACTCTATACCAAGGTTCGCATTATCGACAAGGTTCTAAACGACGGTAGACGGATGCACGGCAGAGAGAGTCTGCCTACCGCCTAGACACAACCTAGACGTCGCCTAGGCGGTCAATACATTTTGAATATTTTTTACTATTTTACCACTATTTTTTTGCATAATATGCATATTTTAACAGTGTTCTATGCATAACTAAGTTGTAAAACGAAGACTTATAAAGTTTTAGTTTTGTAAAAGTGAATAGTAGGCCCATAATGTTTACAAAACAGTTTTGGCCAAAACTGAGTATCGGTATCGAAAACGTGCCATTCCTATGAGTATCGGTATCGACGATATCGTTAGTATTGCTGATACCGATACTCATAGGAATGGTCTGATTCCTATGAGTATCGTATCAGAATCGATATCGGACCATTCCTATAAGTATCGGTATCGGTAATATCGGTAGTATCGGCAATTTTGGATCGGAGTGTCAGATTTTTAGTATCGGAAAACAAATAATTATTAATAAATTATTAATATTTAAAAAATATTTTATACATCTAGGCATAATTATAAGTAACTGAGTATAAATTTTCTCTTGTAAAAGTGAGTATCGGCCCATAATGCTAACAAAACATTATAAATAACTGAGTACTAAGTTGTATAACAAAGATTTATAAAGTTTTAGTTTTGTAAAAGTGAAAAATAGGCCCATAATACTTACAAAAAAGTTTTGGCCAAAACTGAGTATCGGTATCGGAAATGTACCATTCCTATGAGTATCAGTATCGACGATATCAGTAGTTACGCCGATACCGATACTCATAGGAATGGTCTGATTCCTATGAGTCTCTGTATCGAAATCAGTATCGGACCATTCCTATGAGTATCGGTATCGACGATATCGGTAGTATCGACGGTTTTGATCGAAGTATTAGATTTTTTGTATCGAAAAACATATTTTATATATCTAGGCAATATTACATATATACTTAGAACTCGACCCCGACACCAAACCCGAACTCAACCCCGACTCCAAACTCGAACCCTACTCTAACCCTAACCCTAACCCCCGACCCTAACCCTAACCCTAACCCTAACCAAAACCCTAACCCTAAATCGAACCCTGACCCCAGACCCTAACCCTAACCTGAAACCTAACCCAAACCCAAACCCCAGACCCTAACCCGAACCCGAACCCTAACACTAACCCCAGACCCTAACCCGAACCCTAACCCTAACCCGAGATCCGAACCCTAACCCTAACCCTAACCCTAACCCCAACCCTAGACCCTAACCCGAACCCTAACCCTAAGAGAGAGAGAGGAAGATGAGAGAGTAGTACCTAAGAGAGGGAGGGGTGTCACGACCCGCACCCAGTGTAGGAGCACGAGAAGTGGTTACGTCTAGCCTACGCTGTAGTATCGATGGTAGAACGCTATCCTAGGTCACATATATCTAACAGTTATAAGGTACCTGTACAGTTATACTCTCCGAATGGAGGAATAATATAAAGTACAACTCAATCACAGCTAAGGAAGAAAATACGATAAGATAGATAAATAGATAGGAATATCAACAGAATCCACAGATGAATACAAGATAAGAGAGAGTAACTAAATGTCCAGGATAACAACTCCATAATATCCAGAATAAATAATCCACAAATAAGTACAAGTGTATCCAACACGACATGATGATAATAGATACTGGTCTAGCTAACTAGCCTAGACTACTGGGGTAATATCCTCTGCAAGTACTGGGTCCTCCTGAGAGTCCAGCTCACATGTGTCATCTAGGCCTGCTCCATAGTAAGTGGGACAGAACTTCTCAAGGTCATCTGTAATATTTTTAATAGGTCCAGTCAGGACGGAAGCGAGCACAGTACATCTTACGCAGTTCATATCATGACAGGAATATAATATAGGCAATAGAGTAAGATACATGAAACGCTGAAGAATATACATGAAGTAAAAGAAAAGACTGTAAAAAAATATCTACCATAAGTAAACATCTACAGTGAACTAGTAATTTAGAGTACAAGATAGACATGTGAACGACTTGATAATAAACATGAGAGGTTGTACATGGCTACACTACTTTGGAAATATACATATGACTATTTCTACTCTCCATCCCCAATCAATACACAAGGATCCGTTCAAGTTATGTTATTGTACATGATTAAACATGGGAGCCCATAAATGGGTGCACATAAATATAAACATGGGGGCTCCGTGAACATGAGAGTACATGAATCACGAGAGTGCACATGAATGGTGAAAGCACAGGAATACATCATGAAAGTGAAACGCACATGACATGATGTATCTGATGCTCCCGAGGGGGATAACGTCATATAAAAAGATCCATATAGTACTAATCTGTGTTTCCATCGTGACAGCATCAAGTAAAGTCATCTAGAGCAAGAATATAGTCCTAGCAAGTATGAAATGGTCAGAGAATGTACTCGCCTGATATCCTGAGTATCTGAAATGAAATATTGCCTGAGGAGTGGTGTCTGGCTCCTATTAGAACAGTACAAGTCACAACATATCCAAAATGGCAAAATAGACTGCTACAATACATTCTACATAATGTTTGGGGCAATCTAGGCTAAAGTCAACCTTTGGTCAACTCTAGTCAACTACTCTAGTCAAATTAGGTCAACTAGGTCAAACCTAACCCAAACAATTCTCACTAAGCCTAACCATACCTATCTAGCATTCACACATCATCACAAAGCCATACAAGTAGGGCTGCAAACGAGCCAAGTCGAGCCAAGCTTTTGTAAGCTTGAGCTTGGCTCGACTAGAATTAATCGAGCTCAAGCTCGAGCTCGAGCTTGATAATTTTTTTATTTTAGAGCTTGAACTTGGCTTGAGCTTGTTTTTATTAAGCTTGAGCTTGGCTTGGTTTGAGCTTGAGCTTGGCTTGATAAGCAAGCTTGATTCAAGCTTGATTCAAGCTTGATAAACAAGCTTGATAAGCTTAAAATCAAGCTCGTTAAGCTTGATTTCAAGATTGCTCAACTTTATTTCAAGCTCATTAAGCTTGATTTTAAGATTAACGAGCTCGATTTCAATTTAGTTAGATTTGAATTCAAGTAACTATAATATTAACAATTTATTTATAAAATTTTAATTAAAATAGATTCTTAATATCAATTATTAAGGACATATAAATATATAATGCACACAAATATATATATACAATTAGAATTCAACAAAGAACAAAAGAGCTCCTAAACGAGCAAGCTCGCAAGCTCATAAATGAGCCGGCGCACAAGCTCAAACGAGCCGAGTACTTCTAAGCTTGAGCTTGGCTCGTTTATTAAACGAGCTCAAAAATGAAGCTTGAGCTCAGCTTGTTTACTAAACGAACCGAGCTCAAAGGAGCTTTTATCGAGCCAAGCTTCGAGCAGCTCACGAACGGCTTGGCTCATTTGCGGCCCTACATACAAGTCTAACAACACACAATCTTATGTGTTTACATTCCATATACACCTAGGCCTACACATAGGAACCACATAGGCTATAAACCTATGTACCAATATACATTGGCAATTCACATATTTATTTACCACATTCACATATATATATTATATATATATATACTAAATTATATAGGCAATATATATATATGCATATTACATATAGAGAGGTAGAGTGACATGTGTGTGTGTGTCATTATTGTGTGTACCTAACAGTGAGTGGGTGTGTATATAGATAACTGGAATTTGTGTGTGTGTATACAACATTGTATCAATTCTCAGGAAATTCGAATTCAGTTTACACATGACAGTTTTGTAAATCAATGTAAACAATCAGAGTACACATGTATTCTCAGGAAAACAGCCTAATGTATCTTCGAAACCCAAAATCCCATGCTAGCAGTAATCCTAGCATTGTAGGTTAATCTCAGACATAAACATTTGATCTAAACATGATAATTAACCATTCAAAAATTAGTTAACCCAATTTAAAACTCAAAGAAATCAGCTAACAGTCCTAGTTATCAAAAAAATAGGAAATCCCTAAATTCGAATTCAAATACAACTAATATTCGATTTTAATGGTTGGTAATTAGAGTGTCATATGTGAATGTGTCATATGTGTGTCATGGTGTCCAAAACTGGACACGAACGTGTCTAAACACATTTCCCACACTCGTGTTTACACTAACAGTGTACAGTCTCATGCACGTGTTCAACCCACTATATAGGCCAACACTAGGGCTACACACTGCACACACCACGACGTGTCCAAGTCGTGTCTAGTATGGATACAAAATACGTGTCAGTGTGCGTTATGCGACTGTGTGCGCACAGCACGGGTCCAGTGCGGGCACGATTTCTCCCTGTGTAGTGTACCATATGATCCCAAATTTTGAGAGGATAGTGTCAGTCATGTGCTTCATGTCTCCACAAATTTTCGTGTCCAGTAGTGTCGTGTATAGTGCACACTACACCCCGAACAGTAGGGCATCGAGCACACTGCTCGTGCTGCGTGTCCGTGTCACATTTTGACATAAAAAGGACACAGAGATCGACTCAGTCCACATGGAATTTAAAACATACATATAGATCTACATTTCCCTTCAATTACTTTTCAAAAATAGTAAAGTAAAATCCATTGGGGCATTTTCACAAACACCTAGAACTAGGCTATGATACGTGTCCTATACGGACACGAAATCAATACAAAATTACACAAATCACACACCACAGCTAGTGGACACCTAGATCTAGTCTAATATGCAAAGAAATTAGAATAAAAACACAATTTATAGGGTTTACCTATAGTGTGTCAAATGACAAGAAAATCTCCAAATAGAATGATTCTCCTTGCAAGCCCAAATCTCCAAATTGTTCAAAAGCTGAGATTTCTTTCCATGAACAAAAAATAGAGTAGGATTAGACTCTAATGCAAGAAACTAGAGTCGAAAAGAAATTAAAATGGAATAGTTATGGATTGGGGAAGAATGACAATACCTTTCTTTTTCCAAAGTTGGTTTGATACAAAAGAGGCAAGAACAATAGGAAGAGATATTATATAGGGTTGGGATCCCTATGTGGTCATCCTAAATAAGTGGGAATTAGGGTTAGGGTTTTGGCTATTGGGCTTGGGCCAAGTCTCAATGGTAATGGAAATCAATTCATGAGTCAAAAGTCCTATGAACCTCATCATTTATCCTCCTATTTGAAACTTGATTCTAAGTGACTTAACTTGGGTTGACTTAAGTTAGACTAGGGTCCCACCATGCTAATCAAGTCACCATAGCTAGAGTCAACATCTAGGTTAGTCTCCAAAGTCTCAACTAACAAAAGTCAAAAATAACAATCATCACTTTAATAATTCAAAATTAAATTCCAAATGACCAAAATGACCAAAATACCCTCAAACTAAAATGTGGTAGTGACAAATCTACCCTCCTTAAAAGAATTTTGTCCTCGAAATTAAAAGGTGAAACTAAACTGATAAGAAGGATAGACAATCATACCTCAAGGTCCAAAAAGATATGGGTATCGCTCGCGCATCTCATCCTCCCGCTCCCAGGTAGACTCTCCTGGAGAATGATGTCTCCATGCGACGCGCACCAAAGGAATCACCTGGTTTCTCAGTACCTTCTCTCGGTGATTCAGAATCTCTATCGACTGCTCTGGATAACTGAGAATATGTCCCACCTCAATCTTCGAATGGTCAAGTACATGGCTAGGATCAGCCATATACCGTCTCAACTGTGATACGTAGAATACGTTGTGGACACCAACTAGTGCAGGTGGCAAGTCTAGCTTGTAAGCCACATCACCGACTTTTTTGCTGATCACGAAAGGTCCGATGAAGCACGGGCTAAGCTTCCCACCTCCACCAAAACGTATGATACCACGAGTCGGAGATATCCTCAGAAAAACCATATCTCCGACCTAAACACAAACAAGGTCTCAAGTTACAAAATAATCAAACATGATCAAACAAACTCAACAAACAACCTACTTCTAATCCTATCTCTAATCTGTACCTCAAACTCCAAAGGCCTCCGGTGGCTATCGGCCCAGAGCCGATGTCTGTCCTGCGCCACGCGAAGTCTGTCCCTGATGAGCCTCACCTTTTCGGCTGCGTCAACAACCATCTCAGGTCCCAATAAAGCTCGCTCTCCAACATCATCCCAAGATATGGGTGTACAATACATACGCCCGTACAACGCCTCGAAAGGTGACATCTCAATGCTGGCCTGAAAACTATTATTGTAAGCAAACTCCACCAAATACAGGTGATCCTTTCGGGATCCTTCAAAATCCAAGACGTACGTCCGCAACATGTCCTCGAGCGTCTGAACAGTCCTCTCTGACTGCCCGTCCGTCTGAGGGTCATATGCAGTACTAAAGTTGAGCTGAGTGCCCAAACTAGTCTGCAGACTCCGCCAGAAATGGGAAGTAAAGCGACTATCCCAATCCGAGACGATGCTGACCGAAACTCCATGAATCCTGACAATCTGTCGTATGTACATCTCTTCAAGCCTCTCAGTAGACGTACCCACTTTAAATGGCAAAAAGTGGGCCGGTTTGGTCAACCTGTCCATGATAACCCAAATCGCATCTTTCCTTCCTGGTGTACGCAGTAATCCAGATACAAAATCTATCGTGATATGCTCCCACTTCCACTCTGGAATGGACAATGGTTACAATAAACCCCTTGGCCCTTCCTCTCTGCCTTGACCTGCTGACAGACCAAACATCTGGTTACGAAGCGAGCTACCTCCCGCTTCATCCCATACCACCAGACGTGCTCCCTCAGGTCCTTATATATCTTATGGGCACCAGAATGTATAGAGTACTGAGATCGATAGGCCTCCTGCATAACCTGCTCCCTGAGCTCTCACTGGGCACACACAGCCTGGAACCGTGCCTCAAAGCACCATCCTCTGCAAGAGTAAACTCACCATCCACCAGCCCTGCTCGAACCTGCTCTCGGATACACCGTAGAAGAACATTCTCGAACTGTGTCGACTTGATCCTCTCCACCAAGTCCTACTGAATCTGAAGGCCCCACATTTGTATCTGAACTCCTGGCACAATCACCTTAATCCCCAGGCTCTCCAAATCTGCTAGCAAGTGACGATCCATAGTCAAACACATGGCTGTCGGATACCTACTCAAGGCATCGACAACTACGTTGGCCTTCCCTGGGTGATACTGTAGTGAAATATCGAAGTCCTTCATCAACTCCAACCACCTGCGCTGCCTCATGTTGAGCTCCTTCTGTATAAACACATACTTTAAGCTATTATGATCTGTGAATATCTCCACCCTCTCTCCATATAAGTAGTGTTTCCACAACTTCAAAGCAAATATCGCTGCTGCCAACTCCAAGTCGTGGGTAGTATAGTTCTTTTCATGGGGACATAACTGCCTGAAAGCATAGGCAATCACCTTCCCATGCTGCGACAAGACACAATCCAAATCCTTTCCTGAGACGTCACTGTAGATAGTGAACCCTCCTGATCATGATGGTAAAGTCAGAATCGAAGCTGTCGTCAATCGCTTCTTCAACTCATCAAAAGCGACCTGATACTCCTATGACCAAACAAACTCTTTATCCTTCCGGGTCAGCCTAGTCAACGGCTCTGCAATCCGGAAGAAATCCTGTACGAACCTTCTGTAATAGCCTGCCAGTCCCAAGAAGCTCCTGATCTCTGCTACTGAACTCGGTGCCGACCAAGCCTCAACGGCCGTGATCTTCTTCGGGTCTACTGAAATCCCATCTCCAGTCACCACATGACCCAAGAAGTCAACTCTGTCCAGAAAGAACTCGTACTTCGAGAGCTTGCCATAAAGCTCCTCCCTCCTAAGTGTCTCCAGAACCACTCTCAAGTGCTCCTTATGCTCCTCCTCAGTCTTCGAATACACCAGGATATCATCGATAAACACCACCACGAACTTGTCCAAGTACTGGTGGAACACCTTGTTCATCAAGTTCATAAATACCGTCGGGGCGTTGGTCAGCCCAAACGGCATAACCAAGAACTCAAACTGACCATACCGCATCCTGAATGCGGTCTTCGAGATATCCTCCTTCTTCACCTTTATCTGATGATAATCTGACCTCAGATCAATCTTTGAGAAAACCCAAACTTCGCTTAACTGATCAAAGAGATCATCAATCCGCGATAGTGGATATCTGTTCTTGATCATGAGGTTGTTGAGTACCATGTAGTCGATACACATCCGTACCGACCCATCTTTCTTGGGTACAAAGAGTATCGGTGTACCCCAAGGTGAAGAACTCGATCGAATGAAGCCCTTGTCCTGTAGCTCATCTACCTGCTTCTTCAATTCTACTAACTCACTGTTGTTCATATAAATATGCTGAGAAATTGGCTTCGCACCTGGAACCAAGTCTATCGAAAACTCAACATCCCTGTCCGGTGAAAGTCCTGGCAACTCCTCCGAAAAGACATCCATGAACTCCGTAATCAAAGGATGTAGAACCGCCTGCTCCTCAATCGAAACTCCGCAGAAAAGTCTACTGCTCTGCTCCGTCTGCCGTCGGGTGAACTCGAACTCTGGCTCTCCTGGCGCTCCGAATAAAACTCTACCCCTACGACAATCTATGCTGGCATGATGCCTGCTCAACTAATCCATACCTAATACGATATTGTAGTTCGGTAGTGGCATTACGAGCAGACTCACCTCTAACTCTCGACCTCCAAAATAACACTCTGCCCTCTGTAAACATCACTCACGAGGATAATACCACCCTCGTTTGTGATCTTGTAGGTCCAAGGCATTGGTTCAGATACAAGGCAGTATCTAACAGCAAATGATACAGACACAAAACTGTAGAAAGCTCCGGAATCAAATAAGGCGAAAGCTGGAATGGAGTCGAGAAGAACAGAACCTACGATCAGCTCCCCAATAGCCTCTGCATCTGTCCCCCCCAGTTTTCATAAACAGGGGTATTTTGGTCATTTATCATTTTAAAATATTTTTTGTATTTATTTTATTATTTATGATATTATTTTGGAGTTATTTGAGTCAGCTTCGAATTTTAACTCAATCCGATTTGTATCGGAGACCCGGGGTAGCTTTGACTCTAGTGGGAATAGCTAGACATGGCCCATAAATGACAATATTTAAGTTAGTATAGTTAGACTAAATATTCATGACTATGTTGGATTAATTAGAGACTCAAACTAGACTAATTTAGCCTCAAACCAAAACCTAATTTAAGTTGAACCAATAGGAGTCATTAGAGGGCATTTTGGACTTTGCCAAAATGTCATTCCAAGCCACATAGGGCCGGCCACAAAAGGAGGGGATGAGTCATCTTTATTTCATTCTTAGCCATAAATTTCTCTCCTTTGTTCTTCTCCAAATTTGAGAAGAACCTCCTTTGATTTCATCCCCAAATCAATCCTTTCCTCCATCAAATCTTCATTATTTCTTCTCTACTATATGAAGAGAGGGTGCTAGCCAAGTTTGGGAGGATTTGGCATTGGTTCGTGTCCATTTGGAGATTCCTTCGTGTCGGTGTCGTATCGGAATGAGTTCATTGAGATTTTGCCTCCCGGAAGGTAAAATCTACTCTCTAAATCTAACTCTCATGCATTTAGAAATATTTTGAACCCAAAGGAATCACCCCCATAGTAATGTCTCCATTTGTGTCCATTTCGTGTCCATTTGGAGATATTAGGAGTGTCCTTGATGTGTTGTTGTGTCCATGTGGGAAATCCCAATATTGGACACACATATGTTTGTCTTATATTTGAATGATTTAAATACATGTTTTAATTTTAGATTTTTACATGTTAGAGATGTGTTATTGCTTGTCTTTATATTTTCTTATATGTATCATATTGTATCATAATATATATTCTTGTGTATATATATTATATTAAGTGTCTATATATATATATATTATATATTAAGTGTCTATATATATATATATATATATATATATATATATATATATATATATATATAATATATATATATATATATATATATATATATATATATATATATATATATATATATATATAAGTAAGCAATAAGCATAAGCAAACAGCTTTCAGCATAAGCAGCAGCAGCAACTTCAGCAAGCAGCAGCAGCAGTATAAGCAATTGCAGTACGCAACAGCTTATTGGCAGCTTTTTGAGCCTTTTAACCATTAGTTTTAACCCATTTAACCCCCTTTTTCCTTTAGAAATTAGCCCCCTTCCATTTAGCCATTTTCCTTTATTAGTTAGCCCTTGTTAGATAGAGTTTGCTAGCAAGTTGTTAGATATTTGTTAGTTAGAATGTTAGCTTATATGTTAGTGTTAGTTAGGATTGAGATGTTAGAATGTGAGAGTTGTGGGCCTAGTAGAGTGTGCTAGAAAGTGAGGTTGGTTAGTATCCTAAAAGAGCTAGTGAGTGTGATACTCTAAGACACTAGAAGTATGGAGGGATAAGCTAGTATGGTTGGATAGTATTAGGAGGATGGTATCTCAAGATACCATAGGGTATCTCATGATACCTTAAGGTATGTTGAGAGTGACCAACATGTGGGATAAGATGGACTGGATATGCTAGATACCTAGATTTCATGGTTGGTAATATCTAGATAGGTTAGTGTCCAGCTACCCTAAGAAGCCTAGGTCAGTCTACCAAGTTTAGGAAGGGTTGCCTTTGTATCGGGGCAAGGTATTGGGAATACTTTGTGAAGGGTAATAGGTAAGGTTAAGGTAATTACCTAGAAGCTAAGGTATGAGTTTAAGGTGTTAACATATAGTTAGAAATTGATTGTCTTGGTTGGTAATGGTCAGGATTAGTGCTCTTAGACTAGTTTTGACCTCGGTTGACCGTTTTGACCAAAAGTCAACAAAAGTCAACCGAAAGTCAAACTTAGCCTAAAAGTGACTAGAACTTGACCGGACTCAACCATAGTTGACCGGTTGACTAAAAGTCAACTGTTAGTCAACATTTGACTAGTTTGACCTAGGGTTGACCTAGAGTTGACCAGAGTTGACCAGAGTTGACCAGTTAACCAAAAGTCAACTATAAGTCAACCTTTGACCCAAATTGACCTATTTTGACTTAGATAGACTTCATGTGACCTTGTTTGTTCTAGTGTGTCTCAGTATGACCTAGTTTAGCCTGATGTGACCTAGTTTGACCTAGTTTTGACTTAGACTTGCATATCATGACTAGATTAGCTTTTCTTTCATTATTAAACCCTGTTTTGACTTATGATATCTCATCTTTAGGTCTATGATTAATCTGAACATTTGTTCACCGTATCAGCTCAGGACCACAGGCGAGTACATTCATTGATAGTTTTTATTGTCTTGATATCTGCTATATCCGATTCAGTCGTAGTATCTTACTTGATTTCCAATACGATGGTTCACGGACTAGTATACGTCGGATCCTGTCATGAGATGTTATTCCTGGATTACTTGGTATATTGGTACATTGCTTGACATGTTACTTGTACTTGTATAGACATTGACTTGGGAGTGGGCTGGCCCTCTGCTTTTGAGTCCCGTTCATGACGTATCATGTCCGAATCCATATACTATTCGGGGATGGGAAGTTATTAGTGGTTGTGTGATCAAAATCCCTACTTGCTCTTCACACTTGTACTTGTTACTTGTTCATAGCTATACCCTCGCCTCATGACGGGTAAAGCCTGACCCTACTTGTTCGTAGCTTTCCATGGTGGCCGGCTTGATCCTGCTCCGTTGTACACTTATTCATAGCCAGTTAGATGGAACAGCCTGATCTGGACCTAAGTCGATCACATAACGCACTAATAATTTATGGCACATTTTATATATTTACATTTTTACATCATATATCCTACTCAGTTCTACATTCAGTACTTTTCTTACCATGTTATGATATTCAGTACTCACATCCTGTTATATATATTTTCTGTTGATTTTGTCTTGTATTTTATTATGATTGTCTCTTATAGAATTTGTCAATTCATATGGAACTGTTGTTAGTGTTTTGTACTTGCTCATTTTCCTGACAGTATACCGTTGATATATTACAGATGATTCTGAGGCAGACTGCTCGACCTACTATGGGGTCGGGGCAGATGGAGACTTAGGCCAGGACTGTGACCTGGCAGTTGAGCCACTAGACTTTGCACACCTGGACTAGTATAGCTTAGTTAGGTTTGTCTGGACTGCGATCCAGCTAGTGCTTTCAGACTGTAGTTTTTATATTATATTTTGAGTTTTTGTGATGTGTTTATATCTCTGAGCTTGTGTTGGATCCTGAACTCATTTTCTGTTTTTACTTCTATCATATTTTCATTTCGTGCTATCTATCCTAGTTTGTCTTGTGATTGAGTTATGCCATATTATACTTCCGTGTGGAGATGGCAGGTACCCTTATATTTGTCTAGTTGTAGTATTTATAGACGACCTATACAGCGTTCTACCGCCAATTCTGTGGCGTAGGCTGGACGTAACCACATTCTCGTGCCTTTTCTCAGGGTACGGGTCGTGACACATTTTTGTGGTGGCCCATGCAGGTCGATGTCGCAATTAGTGCGATCTCGTAATGGTGCTCGACTTAGAGTACTAATTATGAGCCTGCAACTAGGACATAGGATCTAGTATATGATAGGAGTTACTCAATCACATTTTAGGAAAATTTTGATCTTTTGATTACCATGACAACTCTTCTTACATTTGAATTCAATTGTCCTTCCTTGATTTTCCTTATCATGTGCCATATTGACCTTCTTGTTCCAATCTGTCCTCAGGATGACGATTACTCGCTCTCAGGCAGCAGGACCTAGTGCTGTTCTAGAAAGGTCCGATCCAGTTGGACCTCCACCTCCAGCTATAGGAGTAACAGTCGAGAGAGCTGCCACCTCAGTTCCTGTCCTTCAGACGGAAGTAGCAGCGACAGTTCCAGGAGGTCTTCCACCTCCAGCTGCGGGACCGTCCATAGTTATTCCTGAGACTCTTCTACCGCCACCTCCGCTACCGACGGATGCATAGCAGATGATGGCCCTTCTACAGCAGATAATACAGACCCAGAGGGCCCAGGCAGAGGCACAGCAGCATCAGGCTGACGCATCCTATCGCCAGATAGAGGTACTACGACAGAGTATGGAGAACTTCCACCAGGTGGTGATGGCAGCAGTTGAGAGGGTAGTCTCGGGTACAATTCAGGGTGCCCCAGTTCAGCAGCAGAGTCAGGGGAGGCCTGGCACATGTCTGGATTTCAGAAAGATGAACCCGAGGGACATCAAGGGTACCGAGGGTAACCTGTATACAGATGACTGGTTGGAGGATGTCTAGCTGAGCCTGGAGTTAGCAGAGGTCCCAAAGGGACTGTGGGTCATAGCTACGGTGAGTTAGTTCTTCGATATCGCCTTGACGTGGTTTCGTACAGATCCTCGTACATTAGTGAGAGGTTTGAGATGGAAGAACTTCAGGTGGCTCTTCAAGGAGAAGTTCTACCCCGACGTGGCTCTAACAGCTCTGGAGGCCCACTTCGTCGGATTAGTACAGGGGAACTCGTCGGTGGACGAGTATGCAGCGGAGTTCTTCCGTTTGAGTAGGTTTACACCAGATCTGATCCAGAATTAGGGGTATAAGGCCCACAAGTTCCGGAGGGGCCTTATTCATGCGGTTCGCACTCGTACTTCTGGGCGACGTGATGCAACCTTCGAGTAGATACTGATGGAGGCACAGATAGATGAGGAGGACTTCAGCCTCAAGTCGAAGAGGGGCAGTGACGTTCTTGGAGCGAGTTCTAGTACGGGGCCGGCCAAGCGCCCTCACTTTCAGCAAACGTAGTTTCAGCAGCAGCAACCTCAGTTACAGCTTCAGCAGGCACCAGCACGTGTCCACCAGCAGCGGGGTCAGGACCAGAGACAGGCCATACAGTGTGCTTACTGCGAGAAGCCGGGGCACACCCAGGTGGTTTGCAGGATGAGGCTGGGAGTTTGTTTATTCTGTGGAGCTTTAGATCACCAGATGAAGAACTGTGTTGCTCGTGCAGCTAGACAGGCAGGCTAGGACAGAGTACAGCAGGCTAGGGGAGGCCAACAGGGGCGAGCTTTTGCCATGACAGTCGAGGACATACAGGCAGTAGCAGGGCAGATTGCAGGTT
>JANAVB010004800.1:34040411-34165411 GCA_029216955.1 Iris pallida | reverse complement strand
CATGGCAAAAGCTCGCCCCTGCTGGCCTCTCCTGGCCTGCTGCTGATGTTATACGAACCGCTGCTGCTGAGTCGGCAGCGGTCCCTTCTGCGGTCCCACTGGAGCCTTGGCTCCTGCTCCCTGTGCTACTCTGCCTGCGAAGAGGGAACAGTCCCTCAGCTTATGCTCCGACGATCCGCAGAGAAGACACTTCTCCAACCTCTTTCTGCACTCAGCTTATCCATGCTCCGATTTCTTACAGAAGGTACAACTAGTAGACTGCTGCCTCGAGGCCTTCTGTTGTTGCCTCGGCTGCTGATGATGAGCTGGCTGAAGTCTCGGCTGCTGGAACTGTTGCGGCTGAAACTGTCTCCGCTGGTGCTGGTGCTGGTACTGCTGCTGAAAGTGCGGCCTCTTGGCCGGTCCTCCGCTGCCACTGGCTCCCTGAGTAGCTCGCCCCCTCTTGAGCCTCAGCTCAAGATCATCCTCTGCTGCTAAGGCACCCACCAAAGTCTCCTCAAAAGTGGCGCTGCGGGCACTCTTGGTATAGGACTTCACCTCCTTGACTAGTCCCTTTCTGAACCTTCGGGCCTTCGTCGCCTCAGATAACCCCTCGACAAACCTGTCCAGACAGCAGAACTCCCAAGCGTACTCCTCGACAGTCTGACTGCCCTGTACTAAAGCCTCGAACTGAGTCTCGAGGGCACCAAGCGTTGTGTCGGGGAAAAACTTATCTTTGAACAGCTTCTTGAAGGCTGCCCAAGTCGGCCCAACCGTACCAACCCTCGGGTCGGTCTGGTACCATGTGCGAGCCAAATCCTGCATCATACTGGCCGTCGCCTCGATCTGTAGCCTCGCTGGAATCTCTGCCAGCCTGAAAATCTTCTCCATGTGCTCAATCCACTCATCAGTGTACATGATGCCCTCTGTACCCCTGAAGTCCCACGGGTGCATCTTTTGGAAATGTTGGATGCCCTTCTCCTTCGACTGATGCGGATGCTGAACTGCCGGAGGCTGAACTGCTGCCCTCTCAACTGTCGTCAGGGCCAAATCGATGCTCCGACTGAACTCTGCCGTCTGATGCTGCTGCTGGGCCTGCTAGGCCTCCATAAACTGCTGGAAGAAAGTGAACAGCTAGACTGCATCAACGGCTCCCGAAGGCGGCTGCTGCTGCTGGAGCATCTCTGGAATCACCGGGCTCTGCCTGCGAACTGCTGGTGGAGGGGCTCCTCCGAATGCAGCCGAAACACCTACTCCTGCTGGCATAACTGGAGCTACGATACCGGAGGCTGGCAGCTGAGGACGAGAGGTGGCAGACCTCTCATCAGTGTCCCCTACCCGCGACGATGTGATCTAGTCTCGACCATCCTGGAGACAGATCAAACAAAAAAAACAATTTCTGAGAATGAGTCGAAATAGCAAAGGAGGACAGTTTATATTCAAGGGAAGACAATAAGCAGCAAATTTAGATAAAAGAAATCTGATTAAGAGTTTTTTCTATTGTGATTGAGTACCTTCAAAAATATCCTAATCTTACTGCAGGCTGCAGTGATACTCTAGTTCAAATACCACTACAAATTAGATATGCATGGGCCACCACTAAAAATGTGTCATGACCCGCACCCAGTATAGGGGCACGAGAAGTGGTTACATACAGCTTACGCCGCAGTGTCGGCGGTAGAACATTGTCCTAGGTCACATACATCTAACAGTTATAAGGTACATGTATAGTTATACTCTCCGAATGGAGGAATAATTTAAAGTACAACTCAATCATAGCTAAGGAAGACAATATGATAAGATAGATAGATAGAAATATCAACAGAATCCACAGATGAATACAAGATAAGAGAGAGTAACTAAATGTCTAGGATAACAACTCCACAATATCCAGAATAAATAATCCCCAAATAAGTACAAGTGTATCCAACACGACATGATGATAATAAGATACTGGTCTAGCTAACTAGCCTAGACTACTGGGGTAATATCCTCTATAATTGCTGGGTCCTCCTGAGAGTCCAACTCACATGTGTCATCTAGGCCTGCTCTATAGTAAGTGGGACAGAACTCCTCAAGGTCATATGTAATATTTTCAACAGGTCCAGTCAGGATGGGAGCGAGCACAGTACATCTCACGCAGTTCATATCAAGACAGGAATATAATACAGGCAATAGAGTAAGATACATGAAATGCTGAAGAATATACATGAAGTAAAAGAGAAGACTGTAAAGAAATATCTACTATAATTAAAGAGCTACAGTGAACTAGTAATTTAGAGTACAAGATAGACATGTGAACGGCTTGATAATAAACATGAGAGGTTGTACATGGCTACACTACTTTGGAAATGTCCACATGATTATTTCTACTCTCCCATCCCCAATCAATACACAAGGATCCGTTCAAGTTATGTTCTTGTACATAATTTCACATGGGTGCCCATAAATGGGTGCACATGAATATAAACATGGGGGCTCCGTGAACATGAGAGTACATGAATCACGAGAGTGCACATGAATAGTGAAAGCACAGGAATACATGATGAAAGTGAAACGCACATGACATGATGTATCTGATGCTCCCGAGGGAGATAACATCGTATGAAAAGATCCATATAGTACTAATCCGTGTTTCCATCGTGACAGCATCAAGTAAAGTAATCTAGAGCAAGAATATAGTCCTAGCAAGTATGAAACGGTCAGAGAATGTACTTGCTTGATATCCTGAGTATCTGAAATGCCTGAGGAGTAGTGTCTGGCTCCTATTAGAACAGTACAAGTCATAACATATCCAAAATGGTAAAATAGACTGCTACAATGCATTCTACATGATGTTTGGGTCAATCTAGGCTAAAGTCAACCTTTGGTCAACTCTAGTCAACTACTCTAGTCAAACTAGGTCAAACTAGGTCAAACCTAACCCAAACAAGTCTCACTAAGCCTAACCATACCTATCTAGCATTCACACATCATCACAAAGCCATACAAGTCTAACAACACACAATCTCATGTGTATACATTCCATATACACCTAGGCCTACACATAGGAACCACATAGGCTATAAACCTATGTACCAATATACATTGGCAACACACATATTTATTTACCACATTCACATATATAAACAAAATTAGATAGGCAATATATATATATATATTTTTTTATAGGCAATATATATATATATATATATATATATATATATATATAAATATATATATATATATACAAAAAGATGTGGGCTTGGATCCCTCAGGTGGGTGAGCTCCCGCTCCCCGAGTTCAGCCCCCTAGGCCCCGGTCGGTGGCCGGCCGCCCCCGGCCGCCACCCCCACCGCTGGGTTCCCTCCTTCTTTTCCGGCCCCTTCTTCGGTCGGCCGGGTCCTTCCGGGCACCCTTCCAGCGGGGAAGCGTTTGCCCGTCGTGCGGGGGACCGTCTCCCTTCCCGTCCCCTTCTCGGCGCAGCCGCCGCCCCCGACGTCGGAGGCGCCGCCGCGCTCGGCTGATGCGGCCGTCGCCAGCTCCCTCCCTCCTCGTCCCCCAACCCCCGTTGGCGTCTTGCGCGCTGCGCGGCCAGCTCCTGGTTCGCTTCGTCTGCCTGCCACCGTCCCTCCCGTTGTGCCGCCCTACCTCTCGGTCGCGACTCCTCCCAGCGTTTCCTCCACCCTGAACCGCCCCCCCGAGCCTCAGACTGCACTCTCCTCGGTGTCTCTCCCTCCCTCGGAGCTTCGTGCCCCCGCCGCTCCGGAGCCCAGCCTCGCTCCGTCGGATCCGGGTCCTGCGGCTCCTCCGGCCGAGGAGCTCCCCGGCCAGTCTACCGCCTTATCCCCGGCGCCCCCCTACAGTCCCTCTCCCTGCTTCGGCTGAAGGACTCCCCACCGCCTCTGTCCCGCCTCCCCCCGCCTCGGGCGCGAAAGTCCGCCCGGAGTTCCGCTCCTCCGAGCCTCCCTCGGGCCACCTTCCCCCTCCTGCCGACCGCTCAGCCATGGCTCCCTCCTCTTCGCCGGGGGTCTACTGGCAAGACCCGGCCACCTTGCGGTGGTACTAGGTCTCCGCCCCCGCCCAGTCAGCCGCGCTCCTCTGGCAGCCCTCCCTCCCCAGCGTTCCAGGCTCCTCCGCCGCTGCGCGGTGGGAGGCGTACACCCTCTCCCAGGGGACGGGACGCTACTACTAAGCTCAGTCCGGTGCCCCTCCCCACCCGGTCCTCCCTGTCCGGCGCTCCTCCTTCCCCTTCGTCTCCGCCTCCTGGGTCGCCTTCCTCCTCCATTGAGTACCCTCGCTGGAGCTAGCCCGGTCGCCCCTCCGGCGCTCCTCCTGCCCCTCCGTCTCCGCCTCCTGGGTCGCCTCCCTTCTCCTCGGAGCCCCCTCGCTGGAGCTAGCCCGGCCGCCACCTCCGGCTCGTCAACCCCCCCACCCCCGTCTCCTCCCGCGGCTCCCCGCCGTCCTCCTGGATTCCGGTCGCCCCTTCAGGCTCGTCCCCTCGCCACCTCCCGTGGCCTCCGCCGTCCTCCTGGCTCTCTCTCCGGCCTCTTCCCTCCCTCCCTCTCTTCCGGCTCCGTCCTTCCGTTGGTCGCCGTTTCCCCGGCTTACCTCGCCGGAGCCCCCACCCATCACTCGACCTCTCCCGCCGGAGCACCCCGGCCAAGCCTCTGCCTCCTTGCGTGCCGCTCTGGATCGGCTTCCCTTGTCGGAGTCTCACCGACCTCGAGCGCCGCGCCGGGGGGGCCCGAGGCTTCCCCGATCGGAGTGCCCCCTTGGGCAGTGCTCCCTCGGGCAGAGAGCCCGCTCTCTTCTGGTACGCGTCCCTTCGGGCTCAGCGCCCGACCCTTCGGGCCCCGCGCCGCCTACCATTCCGAGCTGCTTGCACGCCACATCCTTTTACCTTTCAAAATTCAAAATTTCGGTTTCCGAAATTTTGAATTTTCGATGGTTCTCTTTTTGTGTTTTAGTTTACTGCGTTTCTTCGTTGTTAACCAAGGCTTTTGTGCTTAATGGCCTTTGGCCTTTCTGTAATGCTCCTTTTGAGCCTTTCCTTCTTTTCAATAAATTGATTTTTCAAAAAAAAAAAAAAAAAAAAATATATATATATATATATATATATATATATATATATATAATATATATATATATATATATATATATAAAAAAAAAAAAAAATATATATATATATATAATATATATATATATGCATATTATATATAGAGAGGTAGAGTGACATGTGTGTGTCATTATTGTGTGTACCTAACAGTGAGTGGGTGTGTATATAGATAACTAGAATTTGTGTGTGTGTATACAATAGTGTATCAATTCTCAGGAAATTCGAATTCAGTTTACACATGACAGTTTTGTAAATCAATGTAAACAATCAGAGTACACATGTATTCTCAGGAAAACAGCCCAATGCATATTCGAAACCCAAAATCCTATGCTAGCAGTAATCCTAGCATTGTAGGTTAATCTCAGACATAAACGTATGATCTAAACATAATAATTAACCATTCAAAAATCAGTTAACCCAATTTAAAACTCAGAGAAATCAGCTAACAGTCCTAGTTATCAGAAAAATAGGAAATCCCTAAATTCGAATTCAAATACAACTAATATTCAATTTTAATGGTTGGTAATTAGAGTGTCATATGTGAATGTTTCATATGTGTGTCATGGTGTGTAGAGCCTAAAAATCAAGTTGTGCCCTAAACATACTAATCAGTGATCAAGTTGCGCCCCAAAAATCAAGTTGCGCCACTGATATGAAGCTCAGAGAACAGACTGCGCCGCTGAACAGGTTGCACCATATATCAGACTGCGCCCAGTCTTGTTGTGCCAAAATCTACGTGGCGTCTGACACTTAATGGCCATCATTACCTGACAATACTGACAACTGACACCACAGTGAACGAGGAAAATCTCTTCGAATCCCGTGAATTGGGCGGCTCGAGGGGAGTTGGTAGACAGCTGTCCTATACGCTTCGTAAGTTGCGCCTAGGCGCAATCCAGACAAAATCTTTAGTTGCGCCTAGGCACATTCTGAATGACTTCTGCTCAAAAACTGCTACGTGTCTAGGCGCGGCTCAATTAGGCGCAGTTGACTGAAGCTCGCACAACCTGATGAAGTTGAGACAACTTACATTCTAAAGCAGGATGACGTGGCGCACATGCCACTAATCTCTCAAGACGTGTCTACTATCCTGTACACAACCACGCGCATCTCAATCACATGATGCCACGCGTCTAAGTACAGTTAGTATACGACTTAACAACTGAATGAAAGTTGGCGCCACAGAAGGTTGGCGCAACCCAATGTGGCGTAATCCAGCCTCGCGTACATCAGAATAACTGTTAAAATAGTTATTTCTTGAACTCTATAAATAGAGTTTTCAATCATTGTGAAATCATCAGATACATACGCACAGAGATCAAGAACTCTTGCAAAATTGCTGCTGCATTCTCCAGAGGCTACAGTCTTCAAGTTCACATAGTCCAAGGGATAAAGTGATCGTCTTCTGATCAGATTCCTACAGTTGTACTTCCCCAGAATTTATTGTACTCTTGTATTCTTTTTCAAGTTTAGAATAAACTTTTTTGTTTTTGCAAACAAAATGGCGACTCTGCTGGGTACGACTTTCTCCTCCGACGAGAAGGCGACAACTCAATTTGACACTACGTCAATCGGCAAGACTCAGAAGGCTCTGGTTGTTCAAGTCAACCAGACAGCCTATAAAGATATGATTAGCACCAAGAGCAACAAGCGTACAGCGGCTATTACCGAGAACATGACTGTGTGGGCTCCTAAATCTTCCATAGTCACTGTTGCCCAGGTGCAACTTGAGTGTTCAGTAGTCAAGACACAATCTGTCTCGACGGCTCAGGCACAGCTTGCTTCTGTTGCCCGTACGCAACCTATTCATCCTGCTGCCCACGTGCAGTCTACTACTCTCTTTGATGCTAAGGCATAGCCTGTTCAAGCCATTATTGAGGTGCAGTCTACCCATGTTGCTGCCAAGGCACCATCAGTAGCCCGTAGGACTATGGCGCAGCCTAAGCAATCATCACCTCAGGCGTAGTCTGCTACTCTAGCACAACTAAAGGAAACTAGTCTTTTGGCTATTCCATCTTCTAATTCTCAAGTTCTGAAGGGAAGAGTCCTTTGTCACTTCCTCAATTGGTGCAATATGTGCCTAAAGTGGTCTCACAACAGAACAAAGGGAAACGCTTCTTAACTGACCCTCTACAAAATAAAGGAAAGCACCATTTGGTCTTTTCTCAAACTTCCCTGGTCTATGACTCAGAGGAAGATATATCAAATTCAATTCCTTTAAACAGAGGTCTTTGGATATCTGATATTGGAAAGAATACTAACCAAAGAGGTATCTTACTTACCCCTGTGGGGTTTGGTCAAGATCTTCCAACCTTGCAAATTTCAAGATCCAAGCAAGGAAAATTGAGAGTATCACAAACAGAGACACCTGGAGCAGAATTTTTAGATTTACGCACTTATCTCAATAGGAGTCAACCAATATCAACTTTGGCAAAACGTAAGAACCCTATGCCAAAGGCCAATCTATACCAAAAGCCAAAGTTTGAAAAGAAAAACCCAACCACCTATGCTAATGAGTTGAGTGCATCTTTGTACACTCGGGGAACTAAACATCTGAAGAATATGAGACACGTTCCTAACATCATTAAGGAATATGTTCCTCCGACTTCTTCTCGTCCTGTAGTTATAACTGATCTGCGGCAACGTCTTACACAAAGACAGGAAATTACAGAAATGTCTTCCTCACCTCCAAATCATGCTTCAGATCGCCACTGCCTTTATGAAGTCGTCATCAACTGTTGTTGCCAATTGGCTCAACGATCTGTCTTCGATCGTCTGAACTATGCTTCAACTCCTGAACATATAATAGAAGACGAAGATGAGCTATTATATGCTTCTGTTAACATGACTTCTCAAGGCACTGGGGGTGGGAAACGTCCAAGACGTAATGTAGTGCCCCATCCCGCTCAGTCAATCGGCAGAATCAAAATGCTAACGGCTTTCGGACTTAGCCTTGCAACGGCTACTCGAAGACATCGTTTGGTCGAAGCGACCGCTCGCTCAGGTGGGATAGTTTCGGTGAACTCGCCTCATCTTAGCCTTCACATAATAAATTGCATGTTTTCAACTTGCACAAGTAGGCTTGATAATAAAAAAGACGAATCCACATAGCTAAAGGGAATAATCCCGACGGGTCGAATTGAGTTAGAATATGAAAAGGTCCAACGGTCGGCTTAGAGTTGGTGCACGGCGTGCTTTGAAAATGACACTCGATCCTTAGCCCGTGGCTTGGGAGAAGGAAAGTTGGTTGAGTCGGCGAAGTTATGAACATAGACTAAGTCATAGGCATCGCCCGCATGAATGCTTCATAAAGCATGCATGGTCCTGTCGTCCAAGGCTTGGCATAGCCTTGGCTTGCCCCATGAGTTAAGTTGTGTTGCACAGCTTGTGCCATAAGTCTAGGCACCCAAATGAACTTGGTCGTTCAAAGTTGAACGCGGGCAAGGCACGTTCCATCGAGGCAAGACTTGATGCGGCTTTTGCTCGTTAAGTTGTAGGCTTGAATATGTTAGGCAAAGTTATACCAAGTCGACCTAAGTCATTCTAAGTACGGTCCCGCTCATTCTGCGGTTGTCAAGTCAAATAGTCCCATGATCCCAAGGTCCGTCATATAAAGTATGACTTGGGCAATAGCGTCGCGTAGATCAGAAGTCGGTTTGAGGCACGGTGCACGGACTTAGTGTCTAGGGCATGAACCACGGTTGATTGAATGAGTTTTGGAGAAAGGATTATTGAATAGGCACTGAGTTGAATGAATTGATATGGTAACATGGAAAGAATGCTCGCGACCATGGGTCGTCGAGGGATCTCAAATGATAAGAATGCTCGCGACCGTGGGTCGTCGAGGGGTCTCAAATGATAGATGGTTTGATATTGGTTTTGAAAGAGATGGTAGCATTGGAAGAGGAATGACTGTGTGAGATTCAGTTTGTGTCGAGTCTCACATGGTCATTGGACAACTTGTCGACAAGGAGGAGTTTTCACGTGCGACAACCCTGGGCGCCATAGGACTGCGGCATTCCGGAGGGAAATAGGTATAGCCGTAGCTGGACGAACCGCTCTTGTCATTCGGGAACTTTCAGCGGGGCTAGCTACCTGCGCTGAAAGGGTCGCCCAATGGCAAGGCTATAGTCCAGGATAGCTTGTGATGTTAGTGACCAATTCATATAGATGGGTCGGCACGGGCGGCAATCTGCGTGTATGCCTTTGGATTGAGTCAGTTGGATGTGTGTACAGTTAGAACACAAGGTTTAGTCCTAAGATTTGGCATCAACATAGGCGACGTGCTACGGCACGAGATGCGGCGTCGGTCTTAAGTTGTTGGCATATAAGTTGCATAAGTTATGGTTTGAGTTGTCTTGAGTTTAAGTCAGAAAATGCCGCAAGGCGAAGTCGGTCAAGTGATACTTAGGCCAAAAGTCTTGATTGGGTCTGTTGGTGATCGAAGTAGCAATGGCCGCGAGGCGGCGATATGGTGAAGTCACAATGAGTTGTGAGGCACGGTATGATAGATTTATAAGTACGGTCACACGGAAATGGAGCTTCATCGCGTAGTTGCATCTCTGAGTTTATGCCGTAAGGTAAACACGACTTGATAGGTTAACGTTGTTGAGTTAACATTGATGTTGCGAGCACGGGATGGTCTAAAGACACAAAATGAGCAAGACGTCGGTCATAAAACTGATCCTAAGGTAAGACTAGAAAGATAATCGATAAGAAAAGACTATGTTGCATAAAGTAAATCAAACGTGTTGGGTTTGTATGGGTGGACGAGGAGCTCATTCCACCAGTACAGTTGAGTACTGACACCCACATAGTTTTCATGTGCAGGTACAGGTAGAAGCTCGTGGCACGGAGCTCGCTTGGACGCGTCGAGGCACGGAGTTCCTTGGCGATTCGAAGCGTGCGGCCGCATGGAGTAAAGACTTATACTGGACATAATGTATGGACGTCGCCTTCCGAAGCATCCGCTATCTCAAGACTTGTAACTGAGAGATGAGAGAGAGCTGAGTGACTTGTAAATGTGAGATGAGTGAGCTTGAGCGATTGTAATATTGGCCTTGCGCCCCACTGTAACCTTTGTTTCAATATCAATAAAAGAGTTTCTTCTGAATGACTTGTGTTTGTTCTAATTTCCGCTGCTATTATTCAATGTCTCTGTACGGGACTTCTGTGCGACGACCCCGTCGCAGCCGCTGAAATCGGCCGTTATGGAACTCGCTTTGCACGAGCGCATTCTAGGCTCGCGCGGCATCACGCCTTAGCGAGGACGATCGCTCCTACGGGAGCAGGGCGTGACATAATGGTATCAGAGCACGACTTTACGTCCTTGGACTATCGATTGAATTCTTTAACTCGTTGTTTCCGCAAACTCTGAATTGTTGCTTCCGTAAAGTTGATATCGTTGGTGCGCTCTCTCTCAAATGTCCCACGGATGTCCATACAATAAGTCTAACTATTTTGTAAAATATAGGAGAACAGTTTTTGACAATAAAACAAAAAGTTGGTTCGCGTAAGCACGGTTGGCTAAATCGGGCTGGGCATATACACCAAAGTTGCGTCGACCTTAGAAAAGTCGAGTGCGGGAATTGAATTATGTCGGACGAGAATGAGTTGAACTCGATTGAGTAAAGTGAGTCGACTATCAATAGGGGTGCTATCGAGCGACGATAACGTCGATGCGATATAGATGAGCGTGCTTGAAATTTGAGGAATGGTTCGAACGAAAAAATTTGAAGAAGTCGATTTTGATTCGAATGATAAGTTAAGGATTTGTTGAATGACTTCTTCCATGAGTGGTGTATACGATAGCCTCAGGGATGTCGATCGATTGATAAAAGAATGATGCGAATTGAGGAAATACGTTAGTCGATGACTTAAGATAAACGGATGAACAATACGTGAATTTGGTTTGAGGAAAATTGATGTTGTAAATGATTCGAGGGATAATGATCGAACTTGAATTTGAATGTCGAGGAGATTATCCAGTCGGACGATAGCGTCATTCGTACGACTCGAAATTTGCTTGCAAAGGAAGATCGTCAAGTTACGTATATCGTCGATGGTATTGAGGCGTATCAAAGATGATATGCGATAACTCGGCGATAATCTGACTCGGCAAATGACGATCGTACAAGTGTTATTGTTCGGTTGGATGCAATACTTAGGATTTTGATCGATATGAATGTTGGATAAAAATGATTGTGTTTTGATGGTTGTGCCGATAACCACAACGTCGACAATCTTGTCTTGTGCGAGCGCAACTCTAGCCTCGCACATGCGTTGCGTTGGATTTGGGGCGATCATTCCGCGTGAACGCCGACATGGTGATTCATGTCACGGGAATGATCGAACTCAGAAAATCAGGACGCGGCAATGTTGATTGTCTCGACTTGTCGGTTTGATGCAAAGAAAAATTTGAGGATGTTAGGACTTACGATTGATGAATGAAATAAACTTAAGGATTGAGTAGGTCCAATCCGCGCATCGAGAATGAATTAGTCTATACGCAAAACAAGAGTTACATCCCGATGAGGATAATTATCCCGCGGGAGCGTGCATGGTGATTCATGCCCACCGTGGATAATCTGACTCGCGTGAGATCGGGACACAACATATTGTTAAGTCAGACGACCTAGTGATCGATTACGCGAATTGGAATAGATGACTTCAGAAGTATGGAATATGAAATTATGGTTTAGCGATGAATCGTGTGGTAGCATGCTTAACTTGAGAATGATTGATAGGTGGATTATGTCGAATGTGTGCGAAGAGATAGACTATATAAAACGGCTTGATAAATGAGCGTGTCACTCCCCGTTCCCGGAATGCATATTTTTATACATGTACAACTCATGTGTATTTATTTAGTATTTATCATGTATTATTCTGTATTTAAATTTCTTTAGTTTCATGTTAATTCATTATCTGCTCTTTAAATTTTCATGTTAATTAATTTCCTGCAAATTTTTATTTCTGCAATTATATTTCTGTAATTTTATTACCTGCATTTATTTTGCTGCTTTAGTATTATTTGGTTCGGCCTTATTGGGTTCGGATTGGTGGTGGACAACCCGGCCCACTAGCTCCCACCTACCACCCCCTTCCTATTTAAAGCTTCCATCTCTTTCTCTCTCCTCATTACTTTATTCTCACCATTACTTCTTCTTCTTCCTTTCATTACTTCTCCACCTAACCAGCAACAGCAGTAGGCAAGTGCAAACTTGCTTCTCAATCACCCATTTTTATGGTTCATTTGCCTTCTTCTCGTGATTCCAAGAGAGATTAGTTCTTAGCGTTTTTGATTTCTACGGCTGGTTTTCTCTAGATCTAAGTTATAGTATTTCGGCTGTTCATGGGTTCTTGGTCCACCAACTTAGCGTGTATTTCTGGCACTGGAACAAGGCTCCATGGGACTTGGAGTTTAGGAGATGTTTCACGCACACGTTCTTACGTGCTCGCGTAAACCTCAGCCCAGTCACGCACACGTCTATACGTGTTTGCGTGTATTTTAGTCACGCTAACGTTCTCATAAGCGTGCGTGTATTTCAGTCACGCTCATGTCTGTGCGTGTTTGCGTGACTTTTGAGTTACGTTCACACTGTGCCTGCCTGCGTGACTTTTGAGTTACGTCCACTCTGTGCGTACGTGTATTTTTAGTCACGCTCGCATTTGAGTGCGTGTATTTTCAGTCACGCTCGCGTTGACTGCGTGTATTTGAGTCACGCTCCTGTCTTTGTGCTGTGTGCGTGACTTTTTACGCTCATGTCCCTGAGCTTGCGTGCGTGACTTTCCACGATCACATTGTGCGTAACTTTTGGCGTGCGTGACTTTTTACCCTCACGCTGCGCGTGCGTGAATTATTTGTCATGCTCATACGCTCACGTTACCAGCACGTATCACTTGTCACGCATCACTTGTCACGCTTCACTTTTCACGCTCACGCTTTCCTGAGTGTACTACTTCTTTTACGCTCGCTCCTTCATGCCAGACTTGGCGTACTTTTCACGCATACGATTCTTGCGTGACTTTTGGACTTAGCTTAGACTTGTTAGCATGACTTCCTGACTTGGGAGTTTTATTTGTTCTATATTTTATTCATTTAATGTTGGCATGATAATTCCCTATTATATCCTTACGCCTTTTGCATGAACTCAAAAATCTTAGCATGTTAATATTTTAATACCTAGGGTTGTGTATTAGTGCCAAGTGTCTGGATTGGTATATGGATATCCAGTGAGACTGGAACTTGACCTTGAGAGTTATAAACTCAACCCTATTTAATGATAATGACTTTCATGCCTTGTCACCATTAATGACGATGGTTATCTTGACTAATTTGATCATGCGTTCCTAGTTGGAACTAAGAGACTGGCTAGTCGTCTTATTGAAATAAATGAATGAGACACGTTCATGTTATGAACTATTGTAATCGACTGGCTGATCCTGAAATATTGACATACATGCACATGCAGGCTTCAATCTATTTATTTATTTATTTATTTATTTATTTATTTTCTACAAAAGAAGCATGTGTACCTTATGGTCAAGACATGATTACCGTGGTTAGATTTGATTATTGCATTACGCTATGTAAGACCTGCAATCTAACCGCACTGGTATCGTTGTAGAGTTGTGCATATCGTACCCCGTACGAAAGTACTCATTTGAATGACCATGATCTACGGCATGGGATTTCACTCAACGTAGGGACTATTAAGTTAAATAAAATAATGATTGCATGGAGAGAATAGATTCTCGAGTTTTTACATGGCAGCCCCCTTGGGACGAGTAGTACCCGACGGGCCGGCTAGTTCCCACAGGTACTGCAAATCTGCCACACGGGCAGGGAACAGTATCTGCTTTTATTATTATGGTATATTGTATATTGACGGGCGTCCTGCTAGGACTCGTCTAATTCATGCATGGCGCACATGATTGACTGGATAGACTAGCCTTGCTCGCACATAGTAAGAACTGAGGAATCCCTAATTGCATAATTCCAGGATAACTTGGGACTCACAATAGCAAGCCGTAGGATTTGATTGGCCGTTCAAGATGATTTGTTTGTGTACTGTACTACTCTGTTACCTAACTGGGATGATCAGAATGTCAGGACATGACGGGTCAACTTTTGTCCTTGTTTGGTTGGGAGGTTGGTTCGAAGTGTCGTGATGTGATGTGAATCCTAGTAGCAAGCAGAGATCTATTATTATATTCTTTTACTTACTGGTTTATGTCCTTCATATCGTCCTTCCTTGTGGTACTTGCTATTAGAGGTCTAACCTCTCTGGTTTTGCATGGCCAGATTTAGAGCCGGTTCCCGAGGACTCAGCTTACTTCTACCTCCAGGATGGTCAACACTAGGAGAATGATTGCAGGAGGACTCGAGTGGGTTCCTTACTTCATCGCTCGTTTGTTATTTACCTTTATACCTAGCCGTTTGGCACCGACATGTTAGTCGGATTGTCTTGTACTTACTTTTATATGATTGTAATTAAGTCAGACTGCAGCTGATAACAATTGTGTATACTTGCTATACCATCTGGCTATGTTTTGTAAAGCCAGATCTCAAGAACATTTTGACTGAGCGTTTGGGACGCCTTACTGCTTTATCTTACATGTTCTCTATTTCTGTTTCCTTGCTTGAATGATTGAGACACTAGATGTGTAATGACCATAGCAAGACTTTTATGTAGTATGCACCCCCTCGTCTGGTTAGACAGCATTGATCGTATTATACGGTATTCATCTACCCGTAATACGTAGCTGGCTGAGTCATTCCCCCGCTCTCCAGTATTCTGGTTCTGGGGCGTGATAAGGTTTTAGTGGTGGCCCATGCAGGTCTGATTTCAGACTTGTGGGGTGTTTTGATAGGATGTCTCAATCACACATGTTTCCCCTTGATCTCCTGATTCGTTATTCTCAACTCTTGCTTGACATTCCGGTATTCTTTGACTTTATTGATCCTTCATGTCCGGTTGTTTGATTGTTCTCTTATCCCTTTTCTTAGGGGCACTTCGTCCGCAGCGGTCAGAGCTGGGCAGCAACAACAAAGGCAACAAGGACAACCTGACCAGGATGGTCAGCAACCAGGGCCAGTCTCACCTCAGGAGACTATCCAGGAAGAAGTGATAGTAGAACCAGCGGTTGGACCGCAGTATCCGGATATTCCAAACCCACCCATAGTTCCACCTACCCCTGTGGAAGTGGACACACCAGCCCTTCTGGAGATCATGAGAGGAATGATGGTTGTTCAGCAACATTAGATGTTGGCCCAGCAGCGCATGCACACTCAGCTACAAGAGCAGAATGTGTTGCTTAATCAAGGCTTGCAGACGGCTTTGGAAAGAGGAGTGTGGACTGATTCAGGAGCATCAGCCAGGTTTTGCAAGTACAACCCCCGCCGTTTCGAGGGCACGGAGGATGCCATCTCAGCAGATGCATGGCTTTAGGATATGGAGGCTATTCTGACAGCAGCGAAGGTGCCGGCAGAAGAACGTGTGGATCTAGTGAAGTTGTTACTTCAGGATCTCGCACGTGATTGGTGGAAATCAGAGGAAGTGGGCATCAGACATCCTATGGCTTGGGACGATTTCACTGCAAGATTCAAGACTAAGTACTATGGAGTTGTGGCGCAGTTTGAGCTACAACAGAAGTTTATCAACCTCAGGCAGGCCGGCAAGACTGTAGATGCTTATGCAGCGGAGTTCTGCAGATTGAGTAGATTCGCCCCAGAGATGGTAGCAACAGAGCGCCAGAGGGCTATGAGGTTTCAGCAAGGGTTTCAACTCGAGCTCTTGCAATTGATAGAGGGGCACAATTACCAAACTTTTGATGAGATATTGACGGCAACTCGAAGGCATGAGATCACTATTCAGAGGCTTGCAGTAAGGACTGGGGGTCAGAAGAGATCCCACAGTCAGATTGAAGGAGAAGAGGTAGCAGCGCCCCGAACAACAGCACCATCCACTGGCATTCGTATCCATGATGTGGCGATACGAGGACCAGCACCACCCAGGCAGCAACAGCAACAGCAACAGAGGAAGAACCAGCAGCCCCCGGCGGGATGCACTTATTGTGGAAAGATGGGACACACTAGAGATGTGTGTCGGACATTGAATGGACTGTGTCTGATATGTAGAAATCCAGACCATCGGGTTACCACATGTCCCATGAATTTGAGGTCAAGAGGACCAGGGCAACAGTTTCTTGCTCTGCCAGCACCAGGGGCAGGCCAGTATCGAGGACCAGCAGTGGCAGTAAGGCCGTTGGCACAGCGTCCGTTAGTACCGCAGGCTCAGATGTTTCGACAGCAGGGACCGTCGATGCAGCAACACCAGCATAAACCACCCCAGCATCATCAAGGTAGGGGCCAGCAGCAGCACCAGGCTAGGCCGCAGTATGGGAATCAGCAAAGAGGTCGAGGGCAAGCATTCACTTTATCCTTGGAGGAGGCATTGGCATCGGGAGATGTTGTGGCAGGTAACATTCTCGTCGCCTCATATCCCGCAGTAGCATTGTTTGATTCGGGAGCATCCCATTCATTTATATCTGCACGATTTGCGACACGACTAGGAATGGAGTTTGAGGCATTACCAGGGAGGTTGAATATACTCACTGGTAATGGGCTCGTAGGAGTTAGTAGAGTTATTTTAGCGTGTAGCGTTGTAGTTTGCGGGCATTCCTTACCCGTCCGGTTGATAGAATTTTCTGTAGGAAATTTCGACGTTATCTTAGGCATGGACTGGCTGAAAGACAGTCATACGACAATAGATTGTCGTAGAGGGAGTGTATCTTTTGATATTCCAGGCATGAAGAGGTTTACCTTAGTCAGATCAGAGGCAACTCAGCAAGAGTAGGGAGTAGTGACGGCAATGGAGGAAGTTCAGATTCCGAAGGTAGTTGAAGAATTTCTAGATGTATTTCCGGAAGAACTTCTAGGTCTACCACCAGTTAGAGATATTGAGTTCAGTATAGAATTGGCACCAGGAACTAAACCGATATCAGATCGGGTTTACAGGATGGCGAATTCAGAGCAGGCCAAGGTATATGAACACATAGAGGAATTGAAGGAGAAGAAGTTCATCCAAGCTAGTGTATCACCGTGGGCAGCACCAGTGGTACTTGTAGGAAAGAAGGATGGGTCATCCAGGTTGTGCATTGACTACAGGAAGCTTAACGCAGCAACAGTGAAGAACAAGTACCCATTACCCAGGATCGACGACTTATTTGATCAGTTGAGCAAAGCCAGAGTTTTCTCCAAGATAGATCTTCGTTCAGGGTACCATCAGGTGAGGGTTCGGAAGGAAGATATTCCCAAGACAGCATTCAGGTCGAAGTATGGGCATTACGAATTCTTAGTAATGCCGTTTGGTTTGACCAATGCTCCAGCAATATTCATGGATTTGATGAACTGCATCTTTATGCCATATTTAGACCAGTTTGTCGTTGTGTTTCTTGACGACATTCTCGTATACTCTACTAGTGAAGAGGAGCATGAAGACCACCTCAGGAAAGTGTTGCAGGTTCTGAGAGAGAACCAGTTGTATGCCAAGCTCAGCAAGTGTGAGTTTTGGTCGGATCACATTTCATTTTTTGGTCATATCATATCAGGAGCTGGAGTAGCAGTAGATCCCAAGAAGGTAGAAGCAGTAGAGAGTTGGCCAGTACCCAAGACCGTAGCAGATGTGCAGAGTTTCTTGGGATTGGCAGGATATTACAGAAGGTTTGTGTCAGATTTTGCAAGGCTTTCAACGCCCATGACCCGCTTGACCCGGAAGGATGTGCCATTTGTTTGGTCGGCAGAATGTCAGGCATCATTTAAGACTTTGAAGCAGAAGTTGATATCAGCACCTATTCTTACATTGCCAGTCGGACCCGGAGGTTTTACAGTATATTGTGATGCGTCGGGTAAAGGACTTGGATGTGTCCTTATGCAACATGGGAAGGTGATAGCATATGCATCTAGGCAGCTTCGGGACCACGAGAAGAATTACCCAACTCATGATTTGGAGTTAGCGGCAGTAGTGTTTGCTCTGAAGCTATGGAGGCATTACTTATATGGTGACCGAGTGGAGATGTACACAGATCATAAAAGTCTAAAGTACATCTTTACCCAGAAGGAACTAAACATGAGGCAGAGAAGATGGTTGGAGTTGATCAAGGATTATGACGTGGAGCTTCAGTATCATCCAGGCAAGGCTAATGTGGTAGCAGACGCTCTCAGCAGAAGGGGCGGCACATTTATGTTGACAACACAGAGGCATATTTTAGAAGACCTTCAGGAGATGGGCATCGAAGTTATACTTCCTAGTGATGTAGGAGTTCTAGCAAGTCTACAAGTTCAATCCGACTTGGTAGACAGGATCAAGGCAGCTCAGGCACAGGACCCAAGGATTCAGAAGCTTAGGGAAGAATGTGAGTCAGGACCTAGGAAGGAGATGAGAATTTATGAAGATGGTACACTTAGGTTTGGATCACGTCTATGTGTGCCTAGTGGAGATATCAGACAGGAGGTTATGGCAGAAGCTCACAGTTCTCAGTATTCTATTCACCCTGGAGGGACCAAGATGTACCAAGATATCAAGCAGCATTTTTGGTGGAATGGGATGAAGAGGGAGATCGCTAGATTTGTTTCCCGTTGCTTGGTATGTCAGCAAGTGAAGGCAGAACAGCAGAGGCCAGCTGGATTATTGCAACCACTTCCTGTTCCGGAATGGAAATGGAAGCATATTACAATGGACTTTGTGATCGGTTTACCGAGATCACCAAGTGGTAAGGATGCTATTTGGGTGATAGTAGACCGGCTTACGAAGGTAGCACACTTTCTTACTTTCAGAGTAGGGCAATCTACAGAAAAGTTGGCAGAGTTGTATATGCAAGAGATAGTCAGGCAGCATGGAGTCCCTGTCAGTATTGTGTCGGATTGAGATACCCGCTTTACATCACATTTCTGGAAGAGCTTACATCATAGTCTGGGTACCCAGTTAAGGTTTAGCACGGCCTACCATCCGCAGATAGATGGACAATCAGAAAGAACGATTCAGACTTTAGAAGACATGTTGCGAGCTTGCACTCTAGATTTTGGAGGGTCTTGGGAGAGTCGCCTGCACTTGGTCGAGTTCTCATACAACAATAGTTATCAAGCCAGTATCCAGATGGCGCCATTTGAAGCATTATATGGTAAGAAGTGCAGGTCACCGCTTACATGGGATGATATCGGGGAGAGGAAGATGCTAGGCCCAGAAATGATTATTCAAACGGTTGAAGTAGTTAAAGGAATTAGAGAGCGACTTAGAGTTGCGCAGGATCGGCATCGTCATTAGGCGAACCAGCATCGTAGGCCGTTAGAATTCTCTGTTGGGGACCACGTATTCTTGCGGATCTCACCTACTCGTAGGGTCATTAGATTTGGCGTTCGCGGGAAATTGAGTCCGTGGTACGTGGGCCCATTTGTTATCCTTGATCGGATAGGCGATGTTGCTTATCGATTATCACTCCCACCTTCGTTACGAGGGGTACATGACGTGTTTCATGTATCTCAATTACGTAGGTATATATCGGACCCGCCATGTCCTCGATCATTCTGAGCTGGTTGTTGGTACCAACCTGTCTTACGAGGAACAGCCTGTGTCCATTTTGGACCGAAGAGAGAAGATACTCAAGAACCGAACAATTAGTCTTGTCCGTGTTGCTTGGGGTCATCACTCCTTAGGAGAGTCAACGTGGGAATGTGAGGACGATATCCGATCACGGTATCCACACCTGTTTGACTCACAAGGTATATCTCTTTCTGTATACCTTGATTGTCTTGATTTCTCATGCTTATCGCTTTATGGGTAGAGCTACTTGATATCGTAGATTGATGGATTTACATATATAGTACTTGCTTTTGATATGGTAACAATGATTGCTTGCTCACTAGAATTGCTTGAATTAGTTTAGCTCTGATGTTTCTATCCTGCTTGGATTTGAAATTCCGAGGACGGAATTTTTCTAAGGTGGGTAGAGATGTCACTCCCCGTTCCCGGAATGCATATTTTTATACATGTACAACTTATGTGTATTTATTTAGTATTTATCATGTATTATTCTGTATTTAAATTCCTTTAGTTTTATGTTAATTAATTATCTGCTCTTTAAATTTTCATGTTAATTAATTTCCTACAAATTTTTATCTCTGCAATTATATTTCTGCAATTTTATTACCTGCATTTATTTTGCTGCTTTAGTGTTATTTGGTTTGGCCTTATTGGGTTCGGATTGGTGGTGGACAACCCGGCCCACTAGCTCCCACCTACCACCCCCTTCCTATTTAAAGCTTTCATCTCTTTCTCTCTCCTCATTACTTCATTCTCACCATTACTTCTTCTTCTTCCTCTCATTACTTCTCTACCTAACCAGCAGCAGCAGTAGGCAAATGCAAACTTGCTTCTCAATCACCCATTTTTATGGTTCATTTACCTTCTTCTCGTGATTCCAAGAGAGATTAGTTCTTAGCGTTTTTGATTTCTACGGCTGGTTTTCTCTAGATCTAAGTTATAGTATTTCGGCTGTTCATGGGTTCTTGGTCCACCAACTTAGCGTGTATTTCTGGCACTGGAACAAGGCTCCATGGGACTTGGAGTTTGGGAGATATTTTACGCACACGTTCTTACATGCTCGCGTAAACCTCAGCCCAGTCACGCACACATCTATACGTGTTTGCGTGTATTTTAGTCACGCTAACGTTCTCATGAGCGTGCGTGTATTTCAGTCACGCTCATGTCTGTGCGTGTCTGCATGACTTTTGAGTTACGTTCACACTGTGCGTGCCTGCGTGACTTTTGAGTTACGTCCACTCTGTGCGTACGTGTATTTTTAGTCACGCTCGTATTTGAGTGCGTGTATTTTCAGTCACGCTCGCGTTGACTGCGTGTATTTGAGTCACGCTCCTGTCTTTGTGCTGCGTGCGTGACTTTTCACGCTCATGTCCCTGAGCTTGCGTGCGTGACTTTCTACGATCACATTGTGCGTGACTTTTGGCGTGCGTGACTTTTCACCCTCACGCTGCGCGTGCGTGAATTATTTGTCACGCTCATACGCTCACGTTACCAGCACGTATCACTTGTCACGCATCACTTGTCACGCTTCACTTTTCACGCTCACGCTTTCCTGAGTGTACTACTTCTTTTACGCTCGCTCCTTCATGCCAGACTTGGCGTACTTTTCACGCATACGATTCTTGCGTGACTTTTGGACTTAGCTTAGACTTGTTAGCATGACTTCCTGACTTGGGAGTTTTATTTGTTTTATATTTTATTCATTTAATGTTGGCATGATAATTCCCTATTATATCCTTACGCCTTTTGCATGAACTCGGAAATCTTAGCATGTTAATATTTTAATACCTAGGGTTGTGTATTAGTGCCAAGTGTCTGGATTGGTATATGGATATCCAGTGAGACTGGAACTTGACCTTGAGAGTTATAAACTCAACCCTATTTAATGCTAATGACTTTCATGCCTTGTCACCATTAATGACGATGGTTATCTTGACTAATTTGATCATGCGTTCCTAGTTGGAACTAAGAGACTGGCTAGTCGTCTTATTGAAATAAATGAATGAGACACGTTCATGTTATGAACTATTGCAATCGACTGGCTGATCCCGAAATATTGACATACATGCACATGCAGGCTTCAATCTATTTATTTATTTATTTATTTATTTATTTATTTTCTACAAAAGAAGCATGTGTACCTTATGGTCAAGGCATGATTACCGTGGTTAGATTTGATTGTTGTATTACGCTATGTAAGACCTGCAACCTAACCACACTGGTATCGTTGTAGAGTTGTGCATATCGTACCTCGTACGAAAGTACTCATTTGAATGACCATGATCCACGGCATAGGATTTCACTCAACGTAGGGACTATTAAGTTAAATAAAATAATGATTGCATGGAGAGAATGGATTCCCGAGTTCTTACATGGTAGCCCCCTTGGGACGAGTAGTACCCGACGGGTCGGCTAGTTCCCACAGGTACTGTAAATCTGCCACACGGGCAGGGAACAGTATCTGCTTTTATTATTATGGTATATTGTATATTGACGGACGTCCTGCTAGGACTCGTCTAATTCATGCATGGCGCACATGATTGACTGGATAGACTAGCCTTGCTCGCACATAGTAAGAACTGAGGAATCCCTAATTGTATAATTCCAGGATAACTTGGGACTCACAATAGCAAGCCGTAGGATTTGATTGGCCGTTCAAGATGATTTGTTTGTGTACTGTACTACTCTGTTACCTAACTGGGATGATCAGAATGTCAGGACATGACGGGTCAACTTCTGTCCTTGTTTGGTTGGGAGGTTGGTTCGAAGTGTCGTGATATGATGTGAATCCTAGTAGCAAGCAGAGATCTATTATTATATTCTTTTACTTACTGGTTTATGTCCTTCATATCGTCCTTCCTTGTGGTACTTGCTATTAGAGGTCTAACCTCTCTGGTTTTGCATGGCCAGATTTAGAGCCGGTTCCCGAGGACTCAGCTTACTTCTACCTCCAGGATGGTCAACACTAGGAGAATGATTGCAGGAGGACTCGAGTGGGTTCCTTACTTCACCGCTCGTTTGTTATTTACCTTTATACCTAGCCGTTTGGCACCGACATGTTAGTCGGATTGTCTTGTACTTACTTTTACATGATTGTAATTAAGTCAGACTGTAGCTGATAACAATTGTGTATACTTGCTATACCATCTGGCTATGTTTTGTAAAGCCAGATCTCAAGAACATTTTGACTGAGCGTTTGGGACGTCTTACTGCTTTATCTTACATGTTCTCTATTTCTGTTTCCTTGCTTGAATGATTGAGACAATAGATGTGTAATGACCATAGCAAGACTTTTATGTAGTATGCACTCCCTCGTCTGGTTAGACAGCATTGATCGTATTATACGGTATTCATCTACCCGTAATACATAGCTGGCTGAGTCATTCCTCCGATCTCCAGTATTCTGGTTCTGGGGCGTGACAGAGCGATATGTTCATATCGAGGATTGGTTGAACGTGAGTTATCGTAGGATGGCTTTGCTGAACGACTCGGATCCCGTACGACGGATATTGGGATGTGCGTAGGAAATCGATGCTCGATGTCTAGAAATCAGAGTAATGTAAGCTTGGGTAGAAAAATCCTATACTATCAACTTGGTTTGACCTTAGGATGGGGTCAGTGTTAATATCGTTGTTTGGGAACTGTGATTCCAATACTGATAATTGACTTTAGCCTAAAAAGATTGCCTAGCGGCTAGGCGAGATGTCCACGTTGCGAGGGTTAGCATCGGTAGTATTGATTTTCAGGATTGAGTGGATGGATCGATAGGTGGAATTGGATTTACTATCACAATGCTTGGTTGAAATGCATGTATTTTGGGGACGCCTGGAATGTGTGCACGATCCAAACTAAGTGATACGCTGAATCAGGTGAGACTTGAGGAATGAGAAGTGTCGAGGATTTTGAGATCGTGATTTTTGAAGAACGGATTGAGGGTTGCACGAGCGTGGCTCGAATTTGAGGAAACACATAGGCGTAGTGTGTGCGAGAGTCTTGAATGTTGAGTAAAAGTGATAAGTCGATAAGTGTACTCAGTTAGTTTCGAAGACGAAACTTTTTCTGAGTGGTGTATGATGTAGTGCCCCGTCCCGCTCAGTCAATCGGCAGAATCAAAATGCCAACGGCGTTTGGACTTAGCCTTGCAACGGCTACTCGAAGACATCGTTCGGTCGAAGCAACCGCTCGCTCAGGTGGGGTAGTTTCGGTGAACTCGCCTCATCTTAGCCTTCACATAATAAATTGCATGTTTTTAACTTGCACAAGTAGGCTTGATAATAAAAGAGACGAATCCACATAGCTAAAGGAAATAATCCCGACCGGTCGAATTGAGTTAGAATATGGAAAGGTCCAACGATCGGCTTAGAGTTGGTGCACGGCGTGCTTTGAAAATGACACTTGATCCTTAGTCCGTGGCTTGGGAGAAGGAAAGTTGGTTGAGTCGGCGAAGTTATGAACATAGCCTAAGTCATAGGCGTCGCCCGCATGAATGCTTCATAAAGCATGCACGGTCATGTCGTCCAAGGCTTGGCATAGCCTTGGCTTGCCCCATGAGTTAAGTTACATTGCACAGCTTGTGCCATAAGTCTAGGCACCCAAATGAACTTGGTCGTTCAAAGTTGAACGCGGGCATGGCACATTCCATCGAGGCAAGGCGTGACGCGACCGTTGCTCGTTAAGTTGTAGGCTTGAGTATGTAAGGCAAAGTTATACCAAGTCGACCTAAGTCATTCTAAGTACGGTCCCGCTCATTCTGCGGTTGTCAAGTCAAATAGTCCTACGATCCCAAGGCCCGTCATATAAAGTATGACTTGGGCGATAGCGTTGCGTAGATCAGAAGTCGATTTGAGGCACGGTGCACGGACTTAGTGTCTAGGGAATGAACCACGGTTGATTGAATGAGTTTTGGAGAAAGGATTATTGAATAGGTACTGAGTTGAATGAAATGATATGGTAACATGGAAAGAATGCTCGCGACCGTGGGTCGTCGAGGGGTCTCAAATGATAAGAATGCTCATGACCGTGGGTCGTCGAGGGGTCTCAAATGATAGATGGTTTGATATTGATTTTGAAAGAGATGGTAGCATTGGAAGAGGAATGACTGTGTGAGATGTCAGTTTGTGTCGAGTCTTGTATGGTCATTGGACAACTTGTCGACAAGGAGGAGTTTCCACGCGCGACAACCTTGGGCGCCATGGGACCGCGGCGTTCCGGAGGGAAACAGGTATAGCCGTAGCTGGACGAACCGTTCGGGTCATTTGGGAACTTTCAGCGGGACTAGCTACCTGCGCTAAAAGGGTCGTCGAATGGCAAGGCTATAGTCCAGGATAGCTTGTGATGTTAGTGACCAATTCATATAGATGGGTCGCCACGGGCGGCAATCCGCATGTGTGCCTTTGGATTGAGTCAGTTGGATGTGTGTACAGTTAGAACACAAGGTTTGGTCCTAAGATTTGGCATCAACATAGGCGACGTGCCACGGCACGAGATGCGGCGTCGGTCTTAAGTTGTTGGCATATAAGTTGCATAAGTTATGGTTTGAGTTGTCTTGAGTTTAAGTCAGAAAATGCCGCAAGGCGAAGTCGGTCAAGTGATACTTAGGCCAGAAGTCTTGATTGGGTCTGTTGGTGATCGAAGTAGCAATGGCTGCGAGGCGGCGATATGGTGAAGTCACATTGAGTTGTGAGGCACGGTATGATAGATTTGTAAGCACGGTCACACGAAAATGGAGCTTCATCGCGTAGTTGCGTCTCTGAGTTTATGCCGTAAGGCAAACACGACTTGATAGGTTAACGTTGTTGAGTTAACATTGATGTTGCGAGCACGGGATGGTCTAAAGACACAAAATGGGCAAGGCGTCGGTCATAAAACTGATCCTAAGGCAAGACTAGAAAGACAATCGATAAGAAGTGACTATGTTGCACAAAGTAAATCAAACGTGTTAGGTTTGTATGGGTGGGCGAGAAGCTCATTCCACCAGTACAGTTGAGTATTGACACCCACATAATTTTCATGTACAGGTACAGGTAGAAGCTCGTGGCGCGGAGCTCGCTTGGATGCGTCGAGGCACGGATTTCCTTGGCGATTCAAAGCGTGCGGCCACATGGAGTAAAGACTTATACTGGACATAATGTATGGACGTCGCCTTCCGAAGCATCCGCTAGCTCAAGACTTGTAACTGAGAGATGAGAGAGAGTTGAGTGACTTGTAAATGTGAGATGAGTGAGCTTGAACGATTGTAATATTGGCCTTGCGCCCCACTGTAACTTTTGTTTCAATATCAATAAAAGAGTTTCTTCTGAATGACTTATGTTTGTTCTAATTTCTGCTGCTATTATTCAATGTCTCTGTACGGGACTTCTGTGCGACGATCCTATCGCAGCCGCTGAAATCGGCCGTTATGGAACCCGCCTTGCACGAGCGCAATCTAGGCTCGTGCGGCATCACGCCTTAGCGAGGACGATCCCTCCAACGGGAGCGGGGCGTGACACGTAATGCATCCCGTAATCCTAGTCAGCAAAACTTAGATCGGATCCATGCATCCAATGAAGGTGTCTTTCAATACACTAGATCAAGAAATCGACATTTGAACCAAGGTGTCTTTAATCAAGAAGATCTCCCCATTGCCCATGTAGGAGAAGACTCTTTCTCAGAGTTTGATGCAGATAGTGAAAGTTCTGAACAAACTATCTCATCAATAGCAGCAAGAGAAGTGACGGCATATACCGTTACGGAAGATCAAGATGCTTCTAGTTCAGCCAATCAAGAACAACGAATTGTTGCACTAGAAGATAAATTAAAGACCATGGCAGAGATGGTCGCAATAATGCATACTATAATTGTGGCTCAACATACAGTACCATCGATTATAAACCCTGCTACAAATCCAGAGCTTATAGCATCTTTCGTACCTGTTAGTCTGGGGGTACCACCTCCTCAGGTTGCTTCAGTACCAATTTAAGCTGATCCCAGTCAGTCTGGTACTGGGGGTGGTAATTATCACGCTTTTCCATCTCCAAACACTTCTAACCAGCCCACCAATTCTCAAACATCAGGGAATGCAAATAAGGCTGTGAAACTTCTGTGCACTCAGTTTGAGGCCTTCAAGCAGAAGGATAGCCTACAAAGATTGGGCATAAAGCAACCATATCCTACAGAGTGGAAGGAGTTTCCATTTCCCCCTAAATATAAGCTCCCAACCATCATGCTGTTTGATGGCAGCACTTCTCCAAGTCAGTACATCAATCACTTTGAAGTGATGACTGATCAATTACAGCCAAATGATGCTCTCCTTACCAGAGTGTTCATCGGTTGTTTAGCTGGCGCAGCATACGACTGGTATCGTAGCCTGTCTGATGGTTGCATCACTTTTTTTGCTGGTTTCAAACAAATATTCTTGGAGCAGTTTTACGAAGGTGTCAACGACATGATGATGTCTGCCCTCATTAAGATTAAACAGAGGCACAATGAATCCACAGAGAGTTTTATTAAAAGATTTCGCCGAGAGGCACTCAAAATGCCTTTAGGAACTCCATCTGCTGTAACAATAGACACTTGTAAATCAAACTTGTTGTCTATTATCAGTATATGGACAGGATTTACACAATTCCAGGATTGGCCTTCTTTCATTGTCAATGCCAAAGCAGTCGAGGTCAGTACCAAAAAAGTTCAAGCAGTTAGGAGTCCAAATGACTTATCCTAACCAAGATGAACATTCTATACCCGGGGGTAGTAATCGCCAGAATAACCGCAAGAGTAAAGAAACATTGGCCATCAATCTTAAAGGCAAGGAGTCTCTGGCTGTCAATGTTACTCAGACGACATCCACTCCATCAGCACCACCGCAGAAGACAACTCGTCCAAAAGAAGAGTATTCTTTTGATGAAGATGATACTTTAAGCATATTCGATTGCTTGATCAAAAGCAATAAGCTTCAGCTTCCAGAAGCAAAACATCCAGAAGAAGTGGGTAAAACTGATCACCCTAAATACTGTGTTTATCACAGATTTATAGGGCATCCAACCAGAGCATGTTATGTGCTCAGGGGTAAAATCCAGGAGTTGGTCAACTCTGGAGCAATTACTCTGTAACAGGATGAGAAAACGGTGACTGCTAATGTGGTTTCTCTACAATTCAGTAATTTTCTACCACAACTTGTGCAAGATTCTGTGGACTACTCTTGAAATTATGAATCTCCAATTCTACTCTCCCATTCCAAGGACTACTCTTGAAATTATGAATCTCCAATTCTACTCTCCCGAAGATAGGGTTTCTCTATAATTTCTACTCTCCCATTCCAAGGACTACTCTTGAAATTATGAATCTCCCACCTTTTTAAAATGAAGGTCTTGTTCCGCTGTCAACTGACAGAGGAAAGATTATGTGGATTCACCCAGATCTGGTAGCAGAATTTGAAACGCCTTCCTCTTCTAAGCAAAAGAAGCATTCCAGATCTAAATCTAAGAACTGTAATATGGTATCCTTTGAACCAGTAACAGAAAAAGAAATTCTAATGGACACTAGATCAGAGAAACCCTATCTTCGGGAGTATTCCAAAAATCAAGAGAACCTTGCTCCGTCTCCTGATGTTCCTCCTTCGTCATCTTTTTCTGTTGAGAATACACCATCCACATCCTTGCCAGTGGTCGAACCTGTCACGACCCGCACCCTAGAAATAGGGCACGTGACGTGGGTACGTCCAGCCTACGCCGCAGCATCGGCGGTAGAACGATGTCCTAGGTCATAACATCTAACAGATAAGGGTAATATACAGTTATACTCCCAGAATGGGGGTGACATAACACAATATAACTCAACCACATCTAGGATAGAACAGGAATGAGATAGAAAGATAAAGATAGATAACAACCAGGAATGTAACATCACAGAGATACAAATCCAGAATCTAAGTGACTAAAATAAATACATCTCAGAATATCTCAAAGTCTAGTACAGTAATCCCAAAATAGTAAGATAATCCTAAACTAATGAAAGTAACACCAACTGCTAGCAGGTCCAAGTCACTAGTGATGTCTAACGCTGCACCAAGAGGGATAGACACCAGAGCCTCATCATTCACTGTAAAATTTTCAACAGGTCCAGTCAGGACGGGAACGAGCACATATCTCTCAAAACAGTTCATAGCAGGTTAGGAGTATAAATCATGCAATAGAGTAAAATACAGGAAGTGCTGAAAAGGAAGTACGAGTAAATAGGAGATATTTTGTAACTGAAAGTAAATACATGATAGTAGAGACTGTAAGTGGCTACGTGATTTAGAGCATAATGGTTATGTAAACGGCTTGGGGGCACATGAATACAAATAAAGAGGCACATTTATACAGCTACTGGGGATAGTGTTCACATAACCAATTCTACTCATCCCGCCCCAACCAGTACACAAGGATCCATTCAAGTTACGTTATAAGCACATGAATACAACTAAGATACGTGAACTCATGTAATGAGTAGTACATGAGGCACGTGAAAGCACATAAGAACATGTAAAAACATGAACTAGTACGAGTACAAGGAGTACCTGATGCACATGATAAAGTACATGAACATGAAATACCCGATGCACCCGTAAAGGGATAACATCTCAAGAAAGGATCCATATAGTACTAATCCGTGAAGATACGTATCAGCATCAAGTAGAGTAATCTAGAGCAAGAATATATTCCAGATAAGTATGAAAAGATCAGAGAATGTACTCGCCTGCTAGCTGAAAGTCTGAGATGAAAATACTGTCCGAGGAGTGGTGTCTGGCTCCTATTAGAACAGCACAAGTCACAACGAGTCCAGAATGGTAATAATATGCACTACAATGCGTTCTACATGAATCTAGGTCAATCTAAACCAAAGTCAACTCTTGGTCAACTCTGGTCAACCCTAGAAGTCAAACTAGGTCAACCAAGTCAAATCTAGGTCTCACTAACCCATTCTAGATTCTAACAATCTACTCTAAGTTGTACTATGGCTAAATAGCCTATTAGGACCTCTATCTCACTCTATAACCCATATCACATATCAAGACACTACACACACTATATATACAATATATATATAGATCACACATACACATGAATAGGAAAGCCTCTATATATATGTATCTATGACAATGCCTATTCAACCACAAAGTACCATTCACTTATATCACATTCATCTAATATATGCATATAGGAACTAATGTCACTACAATCATGCATTGTTATATATAGGTATACAAGGGGGAAATACAAGTGTTGTGTGTGCATTGATACAAGTGTGTAATGACAGGAAAAGGCAAAGAAAGAAATCAGTACAGTGCTATAATTTCAGAAAATAGAAACACATAGCAATGAGGGAAAACATTGAACTAATGACAACCTACATTAAGTTTACAGTGAATTGGGAACAGGGGTTAACATATTACAGTGTATTGTCATGAAGAATAGGAAGGGAATTTCAGTTGCAGTAAAAGAAGGGAATACAATGTCATGCTTACACTATTCAGTTTTAAGAGTAAGTTTGCAGGATGCATTTGGTGATCATGAACACTAGTGCAAGCATTCTCCAGTTCTTAACAGTTAACAGTGAAGGTTATATGAAGAAAATAAAGTAAAATCAATGAGCTATTCACAAAGTGAAATCTGGAATTGAACAACATTCATTACAGTCCTACAGTCACCACATGTCTCAGTTATAGGTAACAGTATCAATATAAATGGGATATCCTGTGTACAGGAAGGGAAAATCAGTTTAAATCTTGAACTTATCATTTCAGTTCAATGACAGGTTCAAAGAACTCAAGTATCACAGGTTAAGGAATCAACACAGGCAATCAAGTAACAGTCCTTAACAGTGAAGAAGTTAACTCTCAGGTTTGGAGCTATTCAGTCGGTACAAAGGGAAGGAACTCAGTTTACAAACTAACCTCATTCAGTCCCTACCCAAACTCAGAAAACAGGAAAATAGTTGGTAAACAGTGAACACAGTATATTAAATCCATTCTCAGGTTTTTGTAGGATATCAAATTTCAGGTTTTAAGAACCAACTCAGTTAAACAACATGGCAATGAGGCAACAGTGAAGTAATGAAAGGAATCGATTAAATAGCATATGAATACACTATGAAAATCCTATTCTCAGGATTGCGAGACTGAGAACTAAATCTCAGGTTAACATTCATGAATAAAACATCTAACAGTTCAAATGAGATATCTCAGGTTTAGTAAAAACTAACAGTTATTAAGAAAATATTGGACCAATAATGTAAACTCATGAATCACACATAACCAATTAACATGTCCAGGTTGCAATACATTAAGGGATCTTATTCACAGTTTTGCAAGAACACAAAAAATGAGTTAAACTATTCTCTATACCACAGTTAGTCCCCTTATGCATTCTCAGTTTGATGAAAACTGAGACTAATCTCAGATTTTGCCATTTCGAATGAACCCAACAGCCAAAATCCCCTTCTCACTACCCAAAAGGTTATAATTGAGTCTAGAACTTAGTTAACATATAACATGATATGTGGGTTCAATCTAATTGGTAAAACATAACAGGAATAGGAATTTCAAATCATTCAAAACTGGGGAAAAACAGTATCTTAAGTATCAGAGTTCTTTTTACACTGTTCTATTCAAATACGAACCCAACACCATTTAAAACCCAAACAAATGTGTAGCAGAGATTTACCATGTTAATTTGAGATCTAATTAATCATCTAAACACAACTTGAATCATTAAAAATGATTAAACCAAATAGCACAACACTCAGCCCACGCACGCACACAGCCATTTCCCGTGCACACCCAAGAACGTGTCCGACACGACACGAGGACTCGTGAAACTTGACGAGCCTCGTGTCAGCCATTGACATGAACCACAGACCGATTTTCACGTGTCGGCGTTGCGTGTCCAGCGCGCAGTAGCCCCCGAGTAGCAGGGGAGCTACAGTACAGCGCGCACACGCCCGCACACGCGTGTCCCGTGCTCCCCATGACACAACAGGACACGAACAATAGCACACGACACTAGGGAACCCTAGACGACACCTAGATCTAGCTTCCTATTCAAAAAGATTGGGAAAACTCGATCGAGCAGTCCTTTGGGACATTTCGTCGAGCACCTGGATCAAGCTATGATACGTGTCCGATACGGACACGAAACGAGCTCGAAACCTAGGGTTTGCTTCCCATACAGTTGGGTGAGGGCTAGGGGACCTTAGAAATGATTTTTACTGGGTTTTAGGAGCAGTGGTAAGGATTATACCTATTGATGTTCCAAGCTCCAAAAAACACCAAGGAAGGGGAACCTTCAAAGCACCAAAGCTCCTCAAATTGTGTGCTCCCTGTCAAAACTCAATCCCAACAGCAAGAGAACAATATTTAGAGCCTATAGGAATTTGTTTGAAGGAAAAAGGACCTAATTTGGATTTAATATGAATTTGTAATGATGGAACTTTACCTCTTTCTAAAACTTGATGAACCCTAATGAAAAGAGGCTAGCCCTAAAATTTGGGAGGATATAAATAGGGGGAGGGGCTGTTATGTGGCTGGCCATAGGCCTAGGGTTTAGGGTTTTGGCTAGCTAGTTGGGTCCTATCTAGTTTAAGTCATGATTTGACTTGTGACTACACAAGCCATTCTCAAACCAAACTAACTCCGATTAGCCCCAAACCAATTCTAACTAACTTGAAATGACTAACTAAAGTCACACTAGGGTTTCATAACCTAACCATGATGTCTGGACCTAGGTTGGCTAATAGGACAGTCTCCTAGTCCACATGGGTCACAGTCTAAAACTAGCACCAAATAAATCACCAAAAATTATCTAAAATCACATTAATTATAATTAAATATAATAATCCCAAAATAATTCCAAAATTTTGAAAATGACCAAAATACCCTCAATTGAAAAACTAGGTGTTACAGAACCATCTCCTCCTAAATCAACATCAGCAGACAAGGGGAAGCAACCTGTTCGCTTTGACAAAGCACTAAAGAAGTTCTCATCTCTTGGACTTGAAAAGCCTTACAATTTTGACATATTGGCTCAATTGGCCAATACTCCAGCAAGATTGTCAATCTTTGAACTCTTACGTCTCTCAAAAGAGACTCAAGAGACGTTAAGTGAAGCCTTGATGCAGGCTGACGCTTGTCTTACTTTTCTCAAAAAGCCTGAAAAGGAGCCAGTCAGCTGTGCACATTGTCATAGTGTATTTGAATTAATGTCCAATATCACTTTTACACAAGACGACATATTGTTAGAAGACAATCGTCATGATTGTCCTCTCTATTTCACGGGGTATGTGGACACCATAAAAGTCGATCGCATTCTGATTGACCCCGGGTCCGCACTTAGCATTATACCGAAGTCTTTACTGGATACTTTGAAGATCCCAGTGCATAACCTTTCTACGACTATCACTACCATCCTGGGGTTTAATCAAGAATGAAGTGAACCTTTAGGAAAGATACGCCTAAAACTTTAAATTGGTAATCTTCGTACAAAGGTAACTTTCTATGTTATTAACAATCATGGCTTATACAACGCTTTGTTGGAAAGGCCATTCCTCCATGAACACAATATTGTACCCTCTACGCTCCACCAATGTTTCAAATATGTGGATGGTAATAGAGAAGTCCAAAAAGAGGTTGCAGATCTGAATCCTTTCAAAGGGGTTGAGGCATACTGCAATGATTCTCGCATATACAAGGAAGAATTCATGAAGGTAGTACTAGCAATGGACACGGATGAAGAACAGAAGAGTGTGCCAAATGATACTCTGGTGATTCTCGTCAAAGGACGTACCTTATGTCCTCAGTCTTCAAAACCACTGACTATTTATCATCCTTCCCATGAGAAGCAGCCCAAGGGTGATAGTCGGGAACAAAGGGAGCTCACCTCTTCTGAGCCGCTTGTAATCAATCTTCGTCGCCAGAAGCTCCCTCCTCCTTCGCGTTCTTCTTCTCCTCCTCTTGTCATCAATCTGACTAAGCCTGCTAAGGCTAAAGTCCCTATTGTAAATGATGGTGTAAAAATCAATAAAGCATCTCCTTTGCATTATACTGATGTCTTTTTCTATACTTAGTGTTATTTGGATATGCTAGATAACTTTAAACCACTTATAATAGAAGTCGTATCATCTCTGCAAAATATGGTATCATTGGATTCAATACAAGAGTCGTACTTCTTAGTACCGTCTCGAAAGAAAGATGAAAAGCCTATATTCTTCAACAAAAGAGAGGAACCAAAAATCGTGCTCTATAATGATAATAGAGATGATACAGGAAGGCTACAATTACGCCACTATAGTCCACAATCCAAAGCCATCATCCGTAAAATGAGCTATGATTTTAGAACAGGCCTCAACAATGGTAAAGGAAGGCGGACTCCCCTTCGTATTGCTGTTCTAAAAGGAAAATCACAACAATACCACAGTAAATCGAAGCGGGGCTTAGGTTATGCTTCACCTCTTCCGACTCCAGAACCTTCTGAATCTGATGAAGAAGAACGATCTAATTCTTCTGATTCTATCTCGTGGGATTCCGATACCAGCATTGGTCATGTTCATCGGATAACAGTATCTTCCAACATGGTGTCCACCGAATTCTCGAAAGAAGATGAAGATGACATTGAAGAAGCTCCTGAAGTGGACCCTTGGGCACAAAAGATGGACAATCAGTAGGAAATTTGTTTCGAACAACGAGAACCATCTACTGAAGATCAACTTGTCCAAATCGATATTGGAGAAGAGGGTGTATCACGACCAATCTTTATTAGCAAAAATCTTTCAGAGGATAATAAACAAGAGTTAATTCATCTTATTCGTGAATATGTTGATGTATTCGTCTGAAGTTACGAAGATATGCCAGAATTAGATCCTCAAATTGTAACTCACAAGCTTAATATTCTACCGAATGCCAAGCCGGTCAAACAACAACAACAGTGATTCGAGCCTGAAATGATGGATGCAATTGATGATGAAGTCAAAAAGCTTATAGCTTGCGGTTTTATCAGAGAAGAACAGCATCTTGACTGGGTAGCCAACGTTGTACCAGTTCTGAAGAAGACCGGAAAGGTTCGAGTTTGCATAGACTTTCGGGATCTCAATGATGCTTTCCCTAAAGACGAGTTCCCTCTTCCAATTACTGATGTCATGATCGACAATACATGTAGATTCGAACGAATTTCTTTCATGGATGGGTTTTCTGGATATAATCAAATTCGGATGAATCCTGAAGATGATAAACATACTTCATTTCGTACTCCTCGGGGTGTGTACTGTTATACGGTCATACCGTTTGGTCTTAAGAACGCAGGTACAACTTACTAGCGGTCTATGAGTACCATCTTTCGAGATCATCTATGAAAGACTGTCGAATGTTATGTTGACGATATTGCTGTTAAAAGTCGTCTCAAGGAAGATCACATTCAAGATTTAAGAACTATTTTCAATGCGTCAGCATCTTTCCTTTGAAAACTGAAGTGACTGTTCATTCATTCACTTTCTTTGACTTATCATTCATCGAACATTTATTGTCTCTTATTTTGAATAATATGAATTCACGTTCTCTACATCTCTGAATTTTGATTTTTTATATCAGCAACTTGTCACGTCCTTTTTACCTCTGATAAAGTTGTCTATTGAAATAACAGTATTGCTAAACTTTATATTCTTCCACGTCCATATTACCTCTGAGCAGATATAGTAAATTTTGTTATTTTCTAAATCATAAAATATATCATATCCAGTACCTCTGAATATATTTTCTATTCTATTACTTATATCTGTAACAAGATATATAACAAGTAATGGAACCACATAAAAGTTTTTACTATTTCTTTCTGCAAAAGAAAAAAAGAGTACATTGTAGAAAGAAACAACAAAATTTGCCCATTTTTACTCTGAAGGATAGATGATAAGTTCTGCAATTTGTTTCTTCAGAACTTGAATTCTTTCATCATGAGAATCTAGCACTCTCTGCCTAGATTCAACTCGTCCTGATTCAGGATCAAATGGTTGTAGAGCAGCAGTTCGACGTGTTAACTCTTCATGCTGAAGACGTTCAAATTCCTTCTTCTGATTCTTCAAAATCTCTACCTGATCAACAGCAGATTGGTACAATTGACTTTCTTGTTCTATGTTTTGCTCAGTAGTTTGGAGTTCTGCCTGAAATTGAGCAATTTTGGCTTTTAAATCAGCAGCTTTTTTCTCTTCCTCTGTAGCCTTAGTCTTATGACTCTCAGCAACAACAGCTACATCAGAGATTTGAACGTCTAGCTCAGAGGACTGTCTAGTGAAAGCCAACAGGAATGTTTCAAAATCAGCTTTACTAATTTCTTCTTCTTGAACCATGGTATCATATTCTATGTTTACTAGTGGTTCTATATCTCCTCTTTTCAGCTCCTTGTAGGCCTTGATTGAGCTCTCTAGCTCATCCAAAATATGTTCCAAAAATGAAGCTTGAGCTTCGTCTCCTTGACTACGGATGCCTTCGATCAAAAATGTAGTAGGAGTTCTAACGGTACTAAAAGGGCTAAAAGGGACATCCTCTCTCTCCATGACTCTATGAACTAGGGGTTCCAGAGATGTAAAGAAAACTCTTGTGAAAGAGGTCACCACGAATTTGTTAGCTGCCAAGGCTCCTAGAGTGGCTACTATGTTTGTAGAAGTCTTCACAACCTTAGCAGATGGGGGTACTTCATCTGGAGCACTAATATGAGAAGAGCCTCCTTCCCCGGCTAGTCCCAGTGGCCGCTTCTGCAAATCATATATGTTATAACATATAATGTTAAAAAATACTATGTTAAATCATTTATAGTGGAAAACTTACCTGAACTGAGTACATTATGAGGAGTCTCAGTAGCATTAATTATCTCGGACTGAAGCTTGGACAGAGTATCTGCAGACATGGTAGCCTGACTACTCCCTGCTTCCGATTCAGTCGTAGGTGGCAGAGTTACTGGAGTTTCATTTACTAATTCAGTTTCCACCTTAGACACTTCAGGCGGCTCAGTGGTCGTGGGTTCATTAACTTCAGGAAGATTAACAGGTTCCTTATCATGAACCACATCCTCCTCGTCTTCAGCAAGTGAAGGATCTTCATCAACTGGGATTTCTCGTGATGATGGTGCATTCGCTAAAGTTTGTTTTTCTTTGGTAATGTTGTCCCAATCTTTATCATAAGTTTTATCATCAAAATCGCAACCGTTCAATGCATCGATCACTGCCTCTCCTGAATGAGTAGATACTTGAGCTTGCGAAGTATCTTGTGGGGGTAGATTTTGCTTTGGAAATGAAGCTTTTGGACTCACGAGAGTTGGGGAAGGAATTGTTATCCCTGCTACAGCCAGTACATTGGCAGAAATATTTACTGTCATAATGGTGACAGGTGGATGGACATCTGTTAGAGTAACCAATACAAGAAAAAGCAATTTAGATATATATCTCTGATAAAAATTAACAATGAGGATATTTCACAACTTTGATATTACCTTCTTGAGATGGTTCTTCTTCAGCAACGTTCAATTTTCTTCTAACTTCTTGGAGTATCGGTGCGTCTGGCCCCGCAACAACTTCATTATGATTACCCTCTGGGTCAATCAAGGAAGCGAAAGTTCCTCCTTCTGTAAACTTCCCCTATTTCTGAATAAAGAAGGGGTAATGTCCTTCTCTCCGGAAGAAGAACTGAGAAACAACTGTTTTGATTGAGAACGAGTTGTTCTCGTAGTCACTGGTTCATTGATAATAGTGATGTTCTTTTCCTCTTCTCAGGAGCTCTTGGATAATTAGGAGGATTATCTCGTTGAGGAGAGGCTGTCATTTCCTTAGTCTTTCTCTTCTTCAAACCTTTAACAGGGGATTTTTCTTTCCGTATCTTTATGGATTTATATAAAGGATCTTAAACTGGGTCAGCTTCAGAGGTACATCGGCAGGATCTATGTCTTCTACATCCCGAAAAGACTGAAGAGTATGTTTCCCTTGTTTAATTCTCCTTTCAGTTGCGAAGCTATGTGCAGGAAGGAAGCTTTCAGCGAATGTGTTCGCTGAAGTATAGAAGTTTGCATATGAATATAACATACGTGGGCCTTGGGAAAGTTTATAAGGCATAGAAAAAATAGCTTTTGTGCCCCGGGCATTAAAATAATTCCAAGCCCTAGCCCCATCAATAAGATAACCCTTGGCCTGTAGGCAAGTGGTTGCATTTCCTACATGAAGCTGATCATAACCGAACTGTCGTGCAAATTGACTCGGCAAATACGGTTCTAAATAGCATACTTCTTCAAATCTATAGACCAAGTGAGAGGGCCGGATTATCTTAAGACAGGAAAAGATGTTTAGACTTAAACAGAGTGTTTCTTCAGGTAAGTCCATCATCTGTGGAGGCATATCATACCCTGAAGGGGGGCCAACACACTGGAAATACCATCCTGATCCGCGGTTCAAGGCAAGTCGACATTCCGAAAGAGCAGTATATTTCTAGGGAGTATTAGCAAAACGCCTATTGAAGTCTCCATCAGCAGGTCCCATATCCGGGTTCATTAAACAGGGATGGTGTAGCAATAACCATCCGAACAAATAAGTATATGGCATTTCAGTACGGGGAAAATTTGACCGACTATCCTTATCTTACAGCATGGTGTCTACAAAAGAACGCAATCCAGCGTTCAGGCGGCAGGTCATGGCTGATAGGAGATCCATCTTGTATCCAAATACAAGACGTGTTGCAGTAAACAAAACACCCCGGTGGAATGTGTCAACCACACTGGCTCCCGAAACTATAAAACGTCGTAGCCATAAAGATAGAAAGCATGCCAGCTGGGCTTCTGGAGACATAGGTCTGTAACCCTGTCTAAGATAACTTTAAAGAACATCGCCAGCCTTGAACAGACCCGAGTCCTCAGTCAAGGTGACATCCCCATGATTATGTTTTTCCATCAATAATTGTATATCACTTCTATCAAAAGGTTCAAAGAAACGAGGCATACAGGCTTGACTGTCCAGTGGCTTGTCCTTCCATACATGACCCAGGAACAGATATGGCATCCATTTTGTGATGTCGCAAGTACTCGCAGTGTCACTTTCGTAGTAGAGTGAGCGGATTTTATAGTGACACAGCAACTCTTAGAAAATTATGATCATCTGGGGATTCTCTTTTGCTAGAACATCTAATTCATCATTTGTGGGTACATATTCTTTATATGGGTTGTCACCCATCGGCAGACGAGAGATATATTCCATCTCGTTAAGAGCAAATCCCATTTCTCCATGAGGTGTCATGAAGGTCCCAGTGCTTTTGTTATATCTCTCTACTAAAGCCAAGAACATGTGAGGGTTTGGATGAATGCCATATACTGTAGTGCAGATGGGGTTATAGAGGCCCAGATCAATGAGCCTGTCTTTGAATTCCTCTAAAATCCATATAGATAAGCTACTCCAGCGCTTCATTCCAGGGTTTACCAGGCCTCTCATGCGCATAGCGCGGTCTGGATATCTTCCTTCAGCTTTTGCAAATGTATTTGCAAAAATAGGTATTCTGACTGGAAGAAGCAGGGAAGAACCCTCAGGAGGGATGCAGCTCGGCCTTAAACCTCTTAAGTGTGTGCTATATTTTTCAGAAGTGCTATAAAAAAAGGTCTTTGTTCTGCGGACCCACTTTATAACAGATTCGACCAACTCTTGCTTGTTGGAGAGGAGTCAAATCCCATGACATCCTTCTAGGATAGCTAGCAAAAGCATACTGGGATAATGCCATAGACCTTGATATTTCTGTTAGATGTATGGCATTGTTTTCCTTTAAGAAATATCTCGTCTCTTTTCTTGCCTTAGGTTGGGAGGTTTTCTTGATAGCATCCCCGAATAAAAAGGCAGGTTTTTTGTGGACTATAGTATCCAAGCTCTGAAGGGGTTCACCGTTCATCAAGTTCAAAAGAGTTTGATTATCTTGATCTATGAGTAGAGTTCTGCGTGCTTCAGGACCATCATATTGAGGGAAAGTGACATGAGACAAATTCTCTCTATACTCTGGGACGTTAAATGTTGAAGCAAACCTTTCTGCATTCGGGTCTTCCCTGAGATTAACTGCAAAGAGACATATGAACAAAAAAAATCTTGAGTTATATAGACTCTCTGAGTTGTACCACGACATGTGTTGCATGAAAACTTAGGTTAAGCAACAAACTAGGTTGCGCTACATGCCATGTTGTGCAAAACTCAAGTTGCGCAACACTTCAGGTTACGCCGCATACTGAGTTGCGCCTCAAATTAAGTCGAACAGTGTTCAAGAAAAGGGCAAACACACCCTAAGAAGGGGTGGCGCAAAGTTTGTGATACTCCACACTCTAAAAAGAGGGGCGCAAATCAATCATTGATGAAATCATCGCTCATAAATCGAATCGGCTCGCCCTTCATCACCTTCCATTGTTGGGTTGGCTGTCTCTCGACGAGAAGAAGGCGGCACATATTATGGCACATGGGCGGGCAGAACACGACTTGAAGGGGTGGCGATGGCCTTTTCTTTGTCAGTAGCAGTCCTTTTGGGGGCTATATCATCAAGAAGATGGTCGAAAAAGAGGGTTGCAAAAGTTATAGAAATTTTCTCAGAAGATTAAAAGTGAAAGTAAAGAATCACAGTGGAGTAAACGGGGATTATTTATAGCCAGAAAGTCAGAATCCTAACAGTCATCCTGAATCGTGCATGATGAATCGTAATTGGTCATAACGGATTGCGCAAAACTGGCGCAACTTGACTCAGTCAAAAATTTTATAAATTTAAAGTATTTTAAAACTTTGAAACATTTTTAAGTTTTGAAAACTTTAAAGGGGATCTTATAGAGCATAAAAATCAAGTTGTGCCCTGAACATACTAATCAGTGATCAAGTTGTGCCCCAAAAATTAAGTTGTGCCACTGATATAAAGCTCAGAGAACAGACTGCACCGCTGAACAGGTTGTGCCACATATCAGACTGCGCACAGTCTTGTTACGCCAAAATCTACATGGCGTATGATACTTAATGGCCATCATTACCTGACAACATTGACAACTGACACCACAGTGAACGAGGAAAATCATTTCGAATCCCGTGAATTGTGCTGCTCGAGGGGAGTTGGTAGACAGCTGTCCTGTACGCTTCATAAGTTGCGCCTAGGTGCAATCCAGACAAAATCTTTAGTTGCGCCTAGGTGCAATCTGAATGACTTATGCTCAAAAACTGCCATGCGTCTAGGCGCAGCTCAATCAGGCACAGTTGATCGAAGCTCGCGCAACCTGATAAAGTTGAGACAACTTACATTATAAAGCAGGATGACATGGCGCATATGCCACTAATCTCTCAAGACGTGTCTACTATCTTGTACACGACCACGCGCATCTCAATCATATGATGCCATGTGTCAAAATACAGTTAGTACACGACTTAACAACTGAATGAAAGTTGGCACAACAGGAGGTTAGCGTAACCCAATGTGGCGTAATCCAGCCTTGCGAACATCAGAATAACTGCTAAAATAGTTATTTCTTGAACTCTATAAATAGAGTTTCCAATCATTATAAATCATCAGATACATACGCACAGAGATCAAGAACTCTTGCAAAATTGCTGCTGCATTCTCCAGAGGCTACAGTCTTCAAGTTCACATAGTCCAAGGGATAAAGTGATCGTCTTCTGATCAGATTTCTACAGTTGTACTTCTCCAGAATTCATTGTACTCTTGTATTCTTTTTCAAGTTTGGAATAAACTTTTTTGTTTTTGCAAACATGGTATCCAAAATTGGACACGAACGTGTCTAAACCCATTTCCCACACTCGTGTTTATACTAACAGTGCACAGTCTCGTGCACGTGTTCAACCCACTCGTGGACACGATACACGACACGTATGTCCATATGGTCACATCCACGTGTAGCCCAATACTAGGGCTACACACTGCACACACCACGACGTGTCCAAGTCATGTCTAGTATGGACACGAAACGTGTGTCAATGCGCGTTATGCGACTGTGCGTGCACAGCGTGTGTCCAATGCGGGCACGATTTCTTCATGTGTAGTGCAGCATATGATCCCAAATTTTGGGAGGATAGTATCAGTCATGTGCTTCGTGTCTCCACAAATTTTTGTGTCTAGTGGTGTCGTGTACAGTACACACTACACCCTGAACAGTAGGGCATCGAGCACACTGCTCGTGCTGCGTGTCCGTGTCATATTTTGACACAAAAAGGACACAGAGATTGACTCAGTCCACATGGAATTTAAAACATACATATAGATCTACATTTCCCTTCAATTACTTTTCAAAAACAGTAAAGTAAAATCCATTGGGACATTTTCACAAACACCTAGAACTAGGCTATGATACGTGTCCGATACATACACGAAATCAATACAAAATTACGCAAATCACACACCACAGCTAGGGGACACCTAGATCTAGTCTAATATGCAAAGAAATAAGAATAAAAATACAATTTAGAGGGTTTACCTATAGTGTGTCAAATGACAAGAAAAGCCCCAATAGGATGATTCTCCTTGCAAGCCCAAATCTCCAAATTGTTCAAAAGCTGAGATTTCTTTCCATGAACAGAAAATAGAGTAGGATTAGACTCTAATAAAAGAAACTAGAGTCAAAAAAGAATTAAAATAGAATAGTTATGGATTGGAGAAGAATGACAATACCTTTCCTTTTCCAAAGTTGGTTTGATACAAAAAAGGCAAGAACAATAGGAAGAGATATTATATAGGGTTGGGATCCCTATGTGGCTGGCCTAAATAAGTGGGAATTAGGGTTAGGGTTTTGGCTAGTGGGCTTGGGCCAAGTCTCATTGGTAATGGAAATCAATTCATGAGTCAAAAGTCCTATGAACCTGATCATTTATCCTCCTATTTGAAACTTGATTCTAAGTGACTTAACTTGGGTTGATTTAAGTTAGCCTAGGGTCCCACCATGCTAATCAAGTCACCATAGCTAGAGTCAACATCTAGGTTAGTCTCCAAAGTCTCAACTAACAAAAGTCAAAAATAACAATCATCACTTCAATAATTCAAAATTAAATTCAAAATTTACAAAATGACCAAAATACCCTCAAGCTAAAATATGGTAGTGACAAGGGGCTCATCGGCGGCGAGTACGTCGGACGGGGGGGAGCTCGTCAGCGCACGTCGAACGTCGAACGTCGAACGTCGGGGGGAGCTCTTGAGGATGGTTGGAGAGAGAGAGTTCGGGGGGAATAAAAAACCCTCGTCGATTCGAACTAAATGGTTCAGGAATTTACCGACGAATTTGCGACAGATAAAATCTGTCGCTAATTCGTCGCCACTAAAGGACGAAATTCTAGGCAGCACAAAAATCTGGACAACACTGTGACAATACTGTGACGACTTAGCGACGGACTTGATGTAGCGACGGAAGTTATGTCCGTCGCTAAGTTGACGCAAACTTTGGCGCCACATTCTCGCTTGTTTTCTGCCAAATACTGCCAACTTTGCGATTATTTAGCGACGGCAAGTATTTCTGTCGCTAGATTACCGATGGACAAGCGACTCCTTGTCGACAATTATGGACAATAAAAATAATTGATATTTTACTTTGTAATGCGACGGGAATTCGTCAAAATTATGTCGCTAAGTCGACACTATTAGCGATGGATAAACCCGTCGCTAATATTCCATCGCCAAAACCCTATTTTTTCTAGGAATGACTATTTGTGGGCCACCAGTACCCGTGCCCCGATAGAATTTGAAACGGCCCGCCATCGCGTCGGATATGACAAAAATTAAAAGCTCTTATCTCGAAGGATCGAGTAGACATGCTGGATGAGACATCCAACCGACGTGCACCAAAGGGGCGAAAGTTCGAACCTACGCCCCTAAATTTAAACTACTTCCTACGCTCAGAATAACATAAAGTTCGGTGGGTCCCTACGCTCAAGAGGACTTTTACTGTCCATGCTTCATTCAAAGTATTTCAAAGACTTGCCCAAGTTTTGAAAACTTTGAAGGGGGTCTTGTAGAAGCATGGAATTTCATGCGCCCTAGAGCAGCCAGAATGACTTATGTGCCATAGAGTCTTACACGCCCCAGAGAGGCCAAAAGCTTACGCGCCACAAAGCAGTATGCGCCGAAAACATAAAAAAAATAATTAAGACAATAAACAAGGCGCATGAAAAGTGGATTTTTATTCATATGAAAATCTATTACATAGCTTTTCGTTTACACTGAGAGTCTATTATAGCCTAATCTAAAAATCTATGGCACGTCTCTTCTTCGTCGGAGCGAATCACTTCCTAGTCAACGAGCGAATCACTTTCTCGTCAACGCACAGGCGCAACCGCCAGCCTGTGGCACTTCCAACATAACGATAGCTGGTGTACGACAACCCCAAACCGCATGCAATCTGGACCTCGAAGACCTCCAAGTGGTTGTCCAGGTTCGAACCTTCATACCAAGCGCTCTGATGCGTCTCAAAACTCTGAAGGAATTCTTCATTACGAACTATTTCTTTGAACAAGGAGATCCACAACCAACAACCGACTCATGTGCCAAAGACAAGGCCCACGGCCACTTAAGGCTAAATCAGGGTCTGACATGAAAGAGGAGTGTCAAAGAGAATGAACAGAAAGGTCTCAAGAAGCTCATATTTATAGGCAGCAGCGTAGCCCTACGCCTACGCCAGATGGCAGCCGATCAAAAGCCCCGAGATAGACATAATGAATCTCATATTAATGGCAGTGAACCAGACTTTAATGTGATGAATTTTGCTATTAATGGCAATGAACTTGCCACCTCGGGAATAGATTTAGTCAGCATTTTCGAGCCCCATGCAGAATGCAGTGGCTATGCTTTAAAAAGAAGTTGACCAAACCGATGAGCCACAAGGCTATGCCGAAGAGGCTGCACCGAAGATGCTACACCAAAGGGGTTACGCATGTAAGTTACACTAACGAAGCTATAAGGTCGCTACGCCAACAAAGCTAGTACGCCCTCGACATGGCTACGTGTAACTGCCTATTTTCAAAATTGAGGGTAAATTTGTCATTTTCCATATTCCTATTTTTGTGAATATTTATTTATTAATATTGTAATTTAGGGATTAGTTTAGTCGGGTTTGAGTTTTGACTAGTTTTGACTTGTATTAGTGGCCCGGTTAGCTTAGACTCTAGTCGAAATCATGGATTAGCTGGGCCTGGCCCACAAACTCATCTCATTAGGCTAGCGCATTTAGACTAATCCTACATGACTAGTTAGTTCATTTAGAGGTTAGAACTTGACCCATATATCCCAATTTCTTGCATGACTTAAATTAACCCAAGGGAACCTATTAGGGGCAAACTAGACTTTTCCCATTGACCCAAATAGGGCTTCCATGGTCGGCCAAGAGAGGGGGAGGTCTCCATAATTTCATTTATATAGTAGCCTCTTTTTCTTTCATTTAGTGTTCTTCACCAACTTGAGAGCAAACCCATTGATTTCTCCCTCAAATCTACTCTTTCTCCACCAAATTCTCTCATTCTTTCAAAGAGAAGGACCTACAAGGATTGTGGAGCCAAGAGCAAGGAGGGAGTCCATTTGTTAGAGAGTCAGTGTCGAATTGTGCCATTTGGGTTGTTCATTGGGAAACCACTCCCAATAGGTATCTCTCTATCTAAAACTCTCCATTTCCATGCATATAGTTGGTTTTGAACCCATAGGAACCAACCCCTAGTAGGGATGACCCTTAGGAATGATTTAGAGGCTCATTTGAGTCCTCATTTGGAAGTTGGGATAGGTTTTATGTCACCCATGGAAGAATTTCGGGGGTGACACCAAGTGTTTGTGTTTATGCCCCATAGGCTATTTAGACTTCTAACTTTAGTTTTATACATGTTAGAGAATAGATTAGCCATGGTTAGGATGTCCCATCTAGTTTTTATTTGTATACCTATGTTTGTATCTATCTATTTTTGCCTACAAGTCATTATATATGTAGAGATATGAATATTGGTAGTTATTATATGTGTGGACTTTTTAGTTGATACGGTATATAGTTATTGTGTGTGCGTAGGGTTATGTCTTGTGTGGGTGTGTGTTGAGTAGAAGAAGGGAAGGGATGAGAGAGTGTGTCATGGGTTGATTTAATCTAGTGTGTGTTTGCGTACTTGTGAGTGTGAGAAATGGATTAGGTTAGTGTGCTTGAGAGTGGTATGTTGTTGTGTGTGTGCTAGAGTGTTGGAGTAGAGGGGATTTAGTATGTTGTGTGTGTTAAGAGAGGGAGAGAGTTGGAGTGGTATGTGAGAGTGTGTATGTGTTTGAGAGTGTGAGTTATATAGAGGAAAAGAGGGGAATATATTGTGGGGGTATGATGAAGAGGGGGGGACTAGAAGGCAAGCAACAGCAGCACAAGCAGTAGCAGTACCTGCTACAACAGCTGCCAGGGGGCAGCAGCAAGGCTGCCCCCCCCCCTACTGTGTGTGTGTGTGTGAGGTTTAATTTAGGTATTTATATATATTTTTTTTTTAGGGTGTTTATATATATATATATATATATATATATATATATATATATATATTTATTAGGGTGTTTATATATATATATATATATATATATATTTTATATATATATATATATATATATATATATATATATATATATATATATATATATATATCTATATATATTATATATAGTATATATATATAAGTATATATAAATATATATATATATATATATATATATATTATATATTATTAGTATTATGATATATGTGTGGTGTCATATATATATGATATTATCTTGAGTTAGAGTCCAACAATGTGTTAGTATCTTAGAGATTAGGATACTAGAAGTTAATATGTTAGAGTTTAGTTAGGATATCTTGGATAGTTAGTTAGTAGATGTTAGTATCTTAGTCTGAGTTAGAAGTTAGGATATCTTAGATACCTTAAATGTTAGAAGGTTAAGAGTTTATATATTATATATATATATAGATATAATATATTATATATATATATATATAATATATTCTATATATATATATATATAGATATATTTTATAATTCTATAGATATATATAATAATATATAGATATATATATATATAAGATATATATATATATATAATATATATATATATATATATAAAATAAATAAAAAAATATATATATATATATATATATATAATATATATATATATATATATATATATATATATATATATATATATTAATTTTAATGTTAAGTTTAATGTTAATATTAAATATATATATATATTATATATATATATATATATATATATATAAATCCCTAAAAAAATCCCTCACTTTCAGCCGTCCATTTAATGTTAATATTAATGTTAATGTTAATATTAATGTTAATTTTTATTTTTATATTAATGTTAATGTTAATATTAATGTTAATATTAATGTTAATATTAATTTAATGTTAAGTTAATGTTAATTTTAGTATTTAATGTTAATATTAATATTAATATTAACATTAATATTAATATTAACATTAATCTTAACATTGACGGCTGAGAGTGATAAAGTTTTTAGGGGGTTTTCTAAGTGGGGCTTTTGATCCGCTTCCTATATATATCTATATATATAATATATATATATATTATATATATATATATAGATATATATATATATATATATATATATTATACTCTAACTCATCTAATATATATATATATATATATAATATATATATATATATAGATATATATATAGATATATATATATATATATATATATATATATATATATGAGTTAGAGTTAGAGTTAGATATATATATCTTAGAAGTTAAGATAGTTAGTATCCTACTAAGTAGTATCTTAGGATATTAGAGTTATCTTAGGATTCTAGTAGTATCCTATTACCTCAAGGTAATGGAAATATATATATATATATATATATATATATATATATAAATATATAATATATTATATATATATATATATATATATTATATATATATATATATATATGAGTTAGAGTTAGAGTTAGAGTTAGATATATATATCTTAGAAGTTAAGATAGTTAGTATCCTATCTAAGTAGTATCTTAGGATATTAGAGTTAGTATCTTAGGATTCTAGTTAGTATCCTATTACCTAAAGGTAATGGATGGCCTACAAGGTAATGGCTTACCTACGGTAGGGGGTTTTGTCACTACCACATTTCTAGCTTGAGGGTATTTTAGTCTTTTTGGTGAATTTTTGAATTTTAATTAATTTATTGAATTGGTGGTTGATATGTTGACATTGACTCATTGAGACTTGTAGACTAGCCTAGTACCTAACCCTAGCTATGCTAACCCTACTCTAACTTAAGTTAACCTACTTTTAGTCATTAGCTAGTTTTGGAATAGGAGGATTAAGTTAAGTGAAATCATTTCATGACTTATGGTTTAATGCAATGACTTATTTCATGACTTAATGACTTAGGACTTAAGCCCATGGGCCATATTATGAAACCCTAACCCTAACTAGAGACCCATGGCAGGCCACACTAGGAGAACCCCCCTATTAATTTATGATGGCTTGTTCTTGTCTCTTTTGTGCTTGACCTAGCTTTTGAAGGAAAGGTAATTCCTCCACTTTCCAAAAATCCTAAAAATTCATTTCAATTCCTTTTTCACTCTAGTCTTTGCATTAGGATCTAATTACTGTGTATTTACTATTTTTGGAGATCCATCAGTTTGTCTACCATTTGGAGCTTGGAAGTTGCTATTTGGAATCCTTCCATTTGGGCTTTCTTTGAGTTTGACGCTAATAGGTAAACTACTCAAACCCATTATTTTTCCTGATTTCTTTGCATTTAGGGCTAGATCTAGGAGTACCCTAGTTGTCCCTAAAATTTGGGTCCATTTCGTGTCCATTTCGTGTCCGTATCGGACACGTATCAAACCTATAGACTAGGTATTTAATGAAATGCCTCAACCATTTCGTTTGGCTGTTTTGCATATGTTTTTGAATAGGATCCTAGATCTAGGGTTTGCTTATTGATTTTGTCCTTACTTTCTGATTTCAGCTTCGTGTCGTGTCCACACGAGGACACGAACACGCCGTCCGTGCACTGTACAATGTGTCCTGCATCACGAGGTCCATTTCTTCCAGCACAGGACACGTGGACATGCCATTTTGGCGAGGATGTTGGGGCATAGACTTTCAACAGCCTCCCAAAAGATGGGATTATATGGTGGAGTGTGCGAGGAGCAATCCTCCCCGCACTGGCCGTACGGCCTGCAGTGCATGCTCGTTTTTCCGTACTGATACGCGTGCGGCCACGCCTCGACACGTGTCTAGGACACGGTGCAGGCTGTTAGAGGGATAGCCCTACCCCTGGCGCACGTGTATGCACGGCCACGTGTCACCTCGTGACCTGTGTCGTGTGCTGGACACGCGTGCACGATGCTGCACAATGTCCAGTGTGTCGTGTGGTGTTTTAATGTCGTGGACACGGCTGTATCCACTTGGTTGGACCCGAATGGGTGCCATGACAGTGTACACTGACACAAGGTTTACCAACCTTTATTCATAATATTATTATGTTTTGATAGATTGAAATTCAAATTCCCCTAAATGACTGATACACTATGCACTGTTCTAATCCTGAATTCTAATTCCCTGTTAAACTGATTGTTCTTGTTTAAATTCCATGTTAATTCACTTACACATGTGTAATAGGTTACTACAAAGTTGATTGTTGGCTGGTGTTAGGATTTTGGGTTTCGAAGTAGGTTTTGGTGATTAAACTGATATATAAACACTGTCACTGATACCGTTTCAGGATTTGAAGTGATGAATTTGATTTTCCATTTAAAACTGAGTTTTGATGTCAAATTACTATGTTTAATTCATATGCAATTGTGTTAGACTACTGCTAGGTTGGTTACATGTTAGATTAGGGTGTTGTCAAAAGGAAATGGTTTTCGATTTGGTGTTTGGGACATTGAATTGAACTGTTAGTTAAATGTGAACTGTCATTACCATTCCTATGAACACTTGAATTTCTGAGATTTAGCATTACATAAAGTCCTTTTTCCTGAGATTTCTATCACATGGATTCACTATCACCCCTTTCCTGTTAACTGTCACACATGTACACTAGACACTGTCATTGACACCATGCATTGCACACCACTGATTCAGTTGCTTTGACACATTCCTAATTCACATTGACATACCGAATAACCTATTACACTCTACTAGCTAACTGTCACTTGACACACACACCCTCACATTATACATCGTTGTTCACTAAATTCAATATGTATGCCACACAAACACAAAACTGATTGACACCCACACATTGTGGTATCACACTTTGACACATATACACATGTATCTCTCTCCCTATCACTCTATGTATATATATATATATATATAGAAAATATAATACTCTGTGTGTGTGTGGTGGTGTGTGTGTGTGTGTGTGATATATCAATGTGGCCTATGTATAAATGTGTGTTATTTATATAAGTTAGATATATTTAATATATAAATATGTGAGAGTATGCAATATGTGTAGAATGTATGTTTAGCCTATGGCCTATAGTCTATGGCTCCTAGCCAGTGTATATGCTATGAATGTCAGTGAATTTGGTGTTGTTGGCTTGTATAGCCTAGATATTTGTGTGTATGCTAGAATAGGCTGGTTAGGCTTAGTAAGACTTATTTGGGTTAGGTTGACCTAGTTGACCTAGTTTGACTAGAATAAGTTGACTAGAGTTGACCAAGGGTTGACTTTAGCCTAGATTGACCCCAAACATCATGTAGATGCATTGTAGCAGTCTGTTATATTATATTAGACTTGTAGTGACTTGTACTGTTCTATAGGAGATAGACACCACTCCTCGGACAGTAGATTCTCTTCAGATATTCAGGATACCAGGCGAGTACATTCTCTGATCATTTCATATCTTGTTTAGGATTATATTTCCTGCTTTAGATTACTTTACTTGAAGCTGACACGTTGGTAACACGGATTAGTACTATATGGATCTTGTCGTGCGATGTTATCTCCTTAGCGAATATATCAGGTATTTCATATTCGTGTACTTTATCATGAGCATCGTGTACTCCTTGTGTTCGTGTTATTCGTGTACAAAATCGTGTAAAATTGTGTATACTCATGTGCTCACATAGTCATCGTGTACAACCATACTTCGTGCAATAACATAACTTGGCTAGATCCTTGTGTATTGATTGGGACGAGGGAGTAGAAGTGGTTATGTATTCAATCCAGTAGATTACTCGTGTACAACCTTTGTAGATTACCCGTGTACAACATCGTATCGTTTACATAACCGTTTTGTACTCTAAATCACTAGCACTGATAGTTCTCATATATATTGTATCTATTTACTTACAGTATCTCTTTTACATCATGTTGTTCTTTCAGTTTTATGTATCTTACTCTCTAGCATGTTTATATTTTCTAATCTGTTATGATTTGTTGAGATGTACTGTACTCGCTCCTGTCCTGACTGGACCTGTTGAAAATATTACAAAGGACGAGGTTGAGGCGTTCTGTCCCACCTATTACGGGGCTACCCTAGAGGACTGTTGTGACTTGGACTAGCAGTAGGATCCCTTAGCAGTGGATGACACTCCCTTAGACTAGGATGTCTTTCATTGTATTTATTCTGGATTACTGTATATGGGATTTTGAGATGTCATCTGGATATGTTTTATCTTAGACACTTAGACTTTCATCTGGATTGTATCTCTGTGGATTATGTTCATATCTATCTATCTTTCATCGTATTCTACTTAGATGTGATTGAGACTGTATTTGCTATGTCCCTCCATTCGGAGTGTATATACTGTACAGGTACCTTATATATATTATTAGATGTTGACCTAGGTTAGCGTTCTATCGCCGACACTGCGGCGTAGGCTGGACGTACCCACGTCTCGTGCCCTACTCTAGGGTACGGGTTGTGACACGTTTTTAGTGGTGGCCCATGCAGGTCAAGTTTAGAAATGTAGTGGTATTCGAACTAGAGTATCACTACAGCCTGCAGTAGGAATTAGGATATTTGAAGGTACTCAATCACACTAGGAAAAACTCCTTATCTGATTCTGTATATCTACATTTTGCTGCTTATTGTCTTCCTTTGAATTTTAACTGTCCTCCTTTAATATTTTGACTCATTCTCAGTAATTGTTTCTTGTTTGATCTGTGTCTCCGGGATGGTTGAGACGAGATCGCATCGCCCCGGGACGGGGGGACGCTGTAGAGGGGTCTGCCACCTCTCGTATCCAGCAGCAGCCAGCTCCCGGTACCGCAGGGCCAGTACAGCCCTCAGGAGTGGGTGTTTCTGCAGCTTTCGGAGGAGCACCTCCACCAGCTAGGAGGCAGAGCCCTGTACTTTTTGAGATCCTTCCGTCGTAGCAGCCTCCACCTGCGGGGATGGTAGATGCTGCACATCTCTTCTCCTTTGTGGAGAGGATTTTGGAGTTCTACCAGCAGTAGTAGCAGCGGCAAACTGTCGATTTTCGTCAGGGGATTGACGAGGCGCATCAGCTGGTTCGTACTACTGTAGAGATGGTGACTGCTCAGGGGGCACAGCAGCAGCCTCGCCGGATGAAGAAGGATATCTAGGACTTTCAGAAGATGCATCCTAGAGAGTTCCTGGGCACTGAGGGCATTCACTATGCGAACGATTGGATTAAGCATATCGAGGAGATATTCAGGCTGGCGGAGATACCAGCCCGACTTCATATCGAGGCGACGGGCAGTCAGATGTAGAACTTAGCCCGTACTTGGTATCAGACAGATCCCATCCCAGGGTGGGAGTTGAGGGCCAGACTTGGATGCAGTTCAAGGAGCTGTTCAAGGAACAGTTCTTCCCAGATGTGGCCCTAGGAGGCATCGAGGCACAGTTTGAGAGTCTGGTTCAGGGGAACCAGACAGTTATTGAGTACGCCGAGGAGTTTTGTCGGTTGGCCCGATTCATTGATGACTTGACTGAGAAGACGAAGGCGAGGAAGTTCCGTCGAGGTTTGATTAGGGAGGTTCGGTCACTGACTAAGAGTGACCGGAATGCTACCTTCGCAGAGATCTTTTCTGGAGCTATGGCAGCGGAGGACGACTTGGGGTTGAAGTTGAAGAGAGGTCGGGACTTCTAGGGAGGTAGCAGCAGCGGGGGCCAGGCCAAGAGGCCTCATTTTTAGCACCAGCAGCCACAGAGGCCAGTACATCAACAACAGTTTCAGCAGCAGGGCTGGGCACCTTTTCAGCAGGTGCAGCATCAGCAGCCGAGGGGGCAGCAACAGGCACCGAGGCAGCAGGCTATCAGTTGTACTTTCTGTAAGAAGCCTGGGCACAAGTGAGAGGAGTGCAGGAAGAGGCTTGGAAGATGCCTTATGTATGGATCAGCGGACCATCAGATGAGAGACTGTCCAGTAGCATCGATGCGTCCAGTACCAGATAAGGTGGAGCAGCTAAGGCTCCAGCAGGCCAGCTGAAGGGGCCACTGCAGACTCAGTAGCAGAGGTTCCTCCAGCATCAGCAGTAGGCTCGGGGAGGTCAGCAGGGGCAAGATTTTGCCATGGCGGCCGAGGATGTAGAGGCCATCGGGTAGTTGATTGCAGGTTCGGTTCTTTTCGACTCCACTCCTGCTTTTGCACTATTTGATTCTGGGACTTTCCACAGCTTTGTGTCAGTATCATATGCTATTAGACACAGTCTTGTATCTGAACCGTTACCTAGGACCTGCAAGATCACGATCGAGGGTGGTGTCATCCTCGTGAGAGATGTTTGCAGAGGGCGGAGCGTTATGTTGGGAGGCTGAGAGATAGAGGTAAGTCTGCTCGTCATGCCACTACCGAACTACGATATCGTATTAGGTATGGACTGGTTGAGTAGACATCACGCCAGCATTGATTGTCGAGGGGATAGAGTTCTGTTTGGGGCACCAGAAGAGACAGAGTTCGAGTACACCCAGCGGCAGGCGGAGCAGGACAGCGGAGTCTTCTGCGGAGCTTCAGTTGAGGAGCAGGTGGCTCCACGTCCCTTGATTGCAGAGTTCATGGACATTTTTTTGGAAGAGTTGCCAGGATGGACTTCCACCAGACAGGGATGTTGAGTTCTCGATAGTCTTGGTTTCCGGTGCGGAATCAATTTTTCAACATGTCTATCGGGTGAACAACAGTGAGTTGGTGGAGCTGAAGAAGCAGGTGGATGAGCTGCAGGACAAGGGCTTTATCTGATCGAGTTCTTTACCTTGTGGTGCACCGGTACTCTTTATACCCAAGAAGGGTGGGTTAGTACGGATGTGTATCAACTATAGGACACTCAACAACCTGACGATCAAGAACAGATACCCACTGCCGCGGATCGATGATCTCTTTGATCAGTTGAACGGAGCTCGGGTGTTCTCTAAGATTGATTTGAGGTCAGGTTATCACCAGATAAAGAGGAAGGATATTTCGAAGACCGCTTTCAGGATGCGGTACGGACAGTTTGAGTTTTTGGTTATGTCGTTTGGGCTGACCAATGTACCGACAGTATTTATAAACTTGATGAACAAGGTATTCCACCAGTACTTGGACAAGTTCGTGGTGGTGTTCATTGATGATATCCTGGTGTATTCGAAGACAGAGGAGGAGCACGAGGAGCACTGAGAGTGGTTCTGGAGACACTAAGGAGGGAGAGGCTGTATGGCAAGCTCTCGAAGTATGAGTTCTTCATGGATAGAGTTGACTTCTTGGGTTATGTGGTGACTGGAGATGGTATCTCAGTGGACCCAAAGAAGATCACAGCTGTTGAGGCCTGGTCGGTGCCGAGTTCAGTAGTAGAGATCAGAAGCTTCTTGGGACTGGCAGGATATTACAGGAGGTTCGTGCAGGATTTCTCTCGGATTATAGAGCCTTTGACTAGGCTGGCCCGGAAGGATGCTGAGTTTGTTTGGTCAGAGGAGTGTCAGACAGCTTTTGATGAGTTGAAGAAGCGGCTTACGACAGCTCCAATTATGACATTGCCTTCAGGTTCAGGAGAATTCACTATCTATAGTGACGCTTCAGGGAAGGGGTTGGGTTGTGTTTTGCAGCAGCATGGAAAGGTGATTGCCTATAATTCCAGGCAGTTACGTCCCCATGAGAAGAACTACCCCACCCATGACCTGGAGTTGGCAGCAGTGATTTTTGCTCTGAAGTTGTAGAAGCACTACTTATATGGAGAGAGGGTGGAGATCTTCACAGATCATAAGAGCTTGAAGTATGTGTTTACACAGAAAGAGCTCAACATGAGGCAGCGCAGGTGGCTAGAGCTGATGAAGAACTTTGACATCTCACTACAGTATCACCCAGGGAAGGCCAACGTGGTTGCCGATGCCTTGAAGAGGTATCCGACAGCCATGTGTTTCACTATGGATCGGCATTTGCTTGCAGACTTGTAGAGCCTAGGGATTGAGGTGATTGTGCCCGGAGTGCAGATACAGATGTGGGGCCTTCAGATTCAGTCGGACTTGATGGAGAGGATTAAGTCGACGCATTTCGAGGATGTTGCTCTACGGTGTATCCGAGAGCAGGTTCGAGCAGGGCTAGTGGATGGCAAGTTTTCTCTTGCAGAGGATGGCGCTTTGAGGCACGATTCTAGGCTGTGTGTGCCTAGTAGAGAGCTCAGGGAGCAGATCATATAGGAGGCTCACAGATCTCAGTACTCTATACATCCTGGTGCTAACAAGATGTACAAGGATCTGAGAGAGCACGTCTGGTGGTACGGGATGAAGCGGGAGGTAGCTCGCTTCGTAGCTAGATACTTGGTCTGTCAGCAGGTCAAGGTAGAGAGGCAGAGGCCAGGAGGATTATTACAGCCATTGCCTATTCCAGAGTGGAAATGGGAGCATATCATGATGGATTTTGTATCTGGGTTGCCGTGTACTCCAGGAGGGAAAGACGCGATTTGGGTCATCGTTGACAGGTTGACAAAATCGGTCCACTTTTTGCCATTCAAGGTGGGTACGTCAACGGAGAGGCTTGCAGAGATGTACATGCGGCAGATAGTCAGGATTCATGGGGTTCCGATCAGCATTGTCTCAGATCGGGATAGTCACTTTACTTCCTATTTCTGGAGGAGTCTGCAGACTAGTTTGGGGACTCAGCTCAAGTTCAGTACTGCATACCACCCCCAGACGGACGGACAGTCAAAGAGGACTATTCAGATGCTCGAGGACATGCTACGGACGTACGTCATGGATTTTGGAGGTTCCTGGAAGGATCACCTACACTTGGTGGAGTTTACTTATAACAACAGTTATCAGGCCAGCATAGAGATGTCACCTTTCGAGGCTTTGTACGGGCGTAGATGTCGTACACCCTTATCTTGGGATGATATTGGAGAGTGAGCTTTATTGGAACCTGAGATGGTTGTTGACACAGCCGAGAAGGTGAAGCTCATCAGGGACAGACTTCGCGTGGCGCAGGACAGACATCGGCATTGGGCCGATAGCTACCGAAGGCCGTTGGAGTTTGAGGTACAGATTAGAGATAGGATTAGAAGTAGGTTGTTATTTGTTTTTGTTTGTTTGATCGTGTTTGATTATTTAGTAACTTGAGACCTTGCTTGTAATTAGGTTGGAGACATAGTTTTTCTGCGGATATCACCCATTCGAGGTACATACGTTTTGGTGGAGGTGGGAAGCTTAGCCCACGCTTCATCGGACCTTTCGTGATCAGCGGAAGGGTCGGTGATGTGGCTTACAGGCTAGACTTGCCACCTACACTAATGGGTGTCCATAACGTATTCCACGTATCACAGTTGAGACGGTACGTGGCTGACCCCAGCCATGTGCTTGATCATTCGGAGATTGAGGTGGGACCTACTCTCAGTTATCCAGAGCAGCCTGTGGAGATTCTGGATCGTCGAGAGAAGGTGCTGAGAAATCAGGTGATACCCTTGGTCCGCATCGCATGGAGGCATCATTCTCCAGGAGAGTCTACCTGGGAGCGGGAGGATGAGATGCGCGAGCGATACCCATATCTGTTTGCACTATGTGGTATGATTATCTATCCTTCTCATCAGTTTAGTTTTGTATTTTAATTTCGATGATACAATTATTTTAAGGTGGGTAGATTTGTCACTACCATATTTCTAGCTTGAGGGTATTTTAGTCTTTTTGGTGAATTTTTGAATTTTAATTAATTTATTGAATTGGTGGTTGATATGTTGACTTTGACTCATTGAGACTTGTAGACGAGCCTAGTACCTAACCCTAGCTATGGTAACCCTACTCTAACTTAAGTTAACCTACTTTTAGTCATTAGAAACTAGTTTTGGAATAGGAGGATTAAGTTAAGTGAAATCATTTCATGACTTATGGTTTAATGCAATGACTTATGATTTCATGACTTAATGACTTAGGACTTAAGCCCATGGACCATATTATGAAACCCTAACCCTAACTAGACAACCCATGGCCGACCACACTAGGAGAACCCCCCTATTTAATGTCATGATGGCTTGTTCTTTGCCTCTTTGTGCTTGACCTAGCTTTTGAAGGAAAGGTAATTCCTCCACTTTCTAAAAATTCTAATAAATTTCTTTCAATTCTTTTTCACTCGTCTTTTGCATTAGGATCTAATTACTGTATATTTACTATTTTTGGAGATCCATCTCAGTTTGTGTGCCATTTGGAACTTGGGAGTTGCTATTTGGAATCCTTCCATTTGGGGCTTTCTTTGAGTTTGACACTCAATAGGTAAACCACTCAAACCCATTATTTTTCCTGATTTCTTTGCATTTAGGGCTAGATCTAGGAGTCCCCTAGTTGTCCCTGAAATTTGGGTCAATTTTGTATCCATTTCGTGTCCGTATCGGACACGTATCAAACCTATAGACTAGGTGTTTGATAAAATGCCTCAACCATTTCATTTTGCTGTTTTTGCATATGTTTTAGAATAGGATCATAGATCTAGGGTTTGCTTATTGATTTTTGTCCTTACTTTCTGATTTTAGCTTCGTGTCGTGTCCACACGAGGATACGAACACGCTGCCTGTGCACTGTACACTGTGTCCTGCATCACGGGGTCCATTTCTCCCTACACAGGACATGTGGACACGCCATTTTTGGCGAGGATGTTGGGGCATAGACTGTCAACAGCCTCCAAAAAGATGGGATCGTATGGTGGAGCATGCGAGGAGCAATCCTCCCCGTACTGGCTGCACGACCTGCTGTGCACACGCATTTTTTCGTGCTGATACGCGTGCGGACACGCCTCGACACGTGTCTAGGACACGGTACAGGCTGTCAGAGGGGTAGCCCTACCCCTGGCGCACATGTATGTACAGACACGTGTCACCACGTGGCCTGTGTCGTGCGGTGGACACGCGTGTACGATATTGCGCACTGTCCAGTGTGTCGTATGGTGTTTTAATGTCGTGGACACGACTGTGTCCACTTGGTTGGACACGAATGGGTGCCATGACACGTGTACACTTAACACAAGGTTTACCAACCTTTAATTCATAATATTATCATGTTTTGATAGATTGAAATTCAAATTCCCTAAATGACTGATACACTATGCACTGTTCTAATCCTGAATTCTAATTCCCTGTTCAAACTAATTTTTCCTATTTAAATTCCATGTTAATTCACTTACACATGTGTAATGGGTTACAACAAAGTTGATTGTTGGCTGGTGTTAGGCTTTTGGGTTTCGAAGTAGGTTTTGGTGATTGAACTGATATATATATAACACTGTCACTGATACACGTTTTAGGATTTGAAGTGCTGAATTTGATTTTCCATTTGAAACTGAGTTTTGATGTCAAATTACTATGTTTAATTCATATGCAATTGTGTTAGACTACTGCTAGGTTGGTTACATGTTAGATTAGGGTGTTGTCAAAATGAAATGGTTTTCGATTTGGTGTTTGGGACATTGAATTGAACTGTTAGCTAAATGTGAACTGTCATTACCATTCCTATGAACACTTGAATTCCTGAGTTTAGCATTACATAAAGTCCTTTTTCCTGAGATTTCTATCACATGGATTCACTATCACCCCTTTCCTGTTAACTGTCACACATGTACGCTAGACACTGTCATTGACACCATGCATTGCACACCACTGATTCAGTTGCTTTGACACATTCCTAATTCACATTGACACATACCTAATAACCTATTACACTCTACTAGCTAACTGTCACTTGACACACACACCCTCACATTATACATCACTGTTCACTAAATTCTATATGTATGTCACACACACACACAAAACTGATTGACACCCACACATTGTGGTATCACACATAGACACATATACACATGTATCCCTCTCCCTATCACTCTATGTGTGTGTGTGTGTGTGTGTATATATATATATATATATATATATATATATATTTTCCCTATCACTCTATGTGTGTGTGTGTGTGTGTGTGTGTGTGTGTGTGTGTGTGTGTATATATATATATATATATATATATATATATATGTGTGTGTGTGTGTGTGTGTGTGTGTGTGTGTGTGTGTGTGTATATATATATATATATATATATATATATATATATATATATATATATATATATGTGTGTGTGTGTGTGTGTGTGTGTGTGTGTGTGTGTGTGTGTGTGTGTGATATATCAATGTGGCCTATGTATAAACGTGTGTTATTTATATAAGTTAGATATATTTAATGTATAAATATGTGAGAGTATACAATATGTGTGGAATGTATGTTTAGCCTATGGCCTATAGCCTATGGCTCCTAGCCTGTGTATATGCCATGAATGCGAGTGAATTTGGTGCTGTTGGCTTGTATAGCCTAGATATTGTGTGTGTATGCTAGAATAGACTGGTTAGGCTTAGTGAGACTTGTTTGGGTTAGGCTGACCTAGTTGACCTAGTTTGACTAGAATAAGTTAACTAAAGTTGACCAAGGGTTGACTTTAGCCTAGATTGACCCCAAACATCATGTAGATGCATTGTAGCAGTCTGTTATATTATTTTAGACTTGTAGTGACTTGTACTGTTCTACAGGAGACAGACACCACTCCTCGGACAGTAGATTCTCTTCAGATATTTAGGATACCAGGCGAATATATTCTCTGATCATTTCATATCTTGTTTAGGATTATATTTTCTGCTTTAGATTACTTTACTTGAAGCTGACACGTTGGTAACACAGATTAGTACTATATGGATCTTGTCGTGTGATGTTATCCCCTTAGCGGATACATCGGGTATTTTATGTTCTTGTACTTTATCATGAGCATCGTGTACTCCTTGTGTTCGTGCTTTTCGTGTACAAATTGTGTATACTCATGTGCTCACAAGATCATCGTGTACAACCATACTTCGTGTGCAATAACATAACTTGGCTAGATCCTTGTGTATTGATTGGGACGGGGGAGTAGAAGTGGTTATGTATTCAATCCAGTAGATTACTCGTGTACAACCTCTGTAGATTGCTCGTGTACAACATCGTGTCGTTTACATAACCATCTTGTACTCTAAATCACTAGCACTGATAGTTCTCATATATATTGTATCTATTTACTTACAGTATCTCTTTTACATCATGTTGTTCTTTCAGTTTCATGTATCTTACTCTCTAGCATGTTTATATTTCCTAACCTATTATGATTTGTTGAGATGTACTGTACTCACTCCTGTCCTGACTGGACCTGTTGAAAATATTACAGAGGACGAAGCTGAGGTGTTCTGTCCCACCTATTACGGGACTACCCTAGAGGACTGTTGTGACTTGGACCAGCAGCAGGATCCCTTAGCAGTGTATGACACTCCCTTAGACTAGGATGTCTTTCATTGTATTTATTCTGGATTACTGTATATGGGATTTTGAGATGTCATCTGGATATGTATTATCTTAGACACTTAGACTTTCATCTGGATTGTATCTCTGTGGATTTCATTCTGTTCATATCTATCTATCTATCTTTCATCGTATTCTACCTTAGATGTGATTGAGACTGTATTTGCTATGTCACCTCCATTCGGAGTGTATGTACTATACAGGTACCTTATATATTGTTAGATGTTGACCTAATACAGCGTTCTATCATCGACACTGCGGCGTAGGCTGGACGTACCCACGTCTCGTGCCCTTACTCTAGGGTGCGGGTCGTGATAGGTTTACCTAGATACTAAGGTATAGATGAAAGTTATTGGTATTGGGATACCAATAGTGTCAAGGTATATGGTATCTTGGTACGTAGTGACTAGAAATAGAATATTTCACTTGGATATGACCTTGTTTGACCAAAGTTGATTATTTTGACTGAAAGTCAAAGTAGAGTCAACATTTGACCTAGATTGGATTAGGAGTTGACCAGCGTGACCAGTTGACCAAAAGACAACTGTAGGTCAACCATTGACCTAGTTTGACCTAAATTGGACTAAAAGTTGACCAGAGTTGACTAGTTAACAAAAAGTCAACTGTAGGTCAACTATTGACCTAGCTTGACTTGGTTTGACTTAGTTTGACTTAGTTTGACCTAGTTTGACTGAGTTTGACCTAGATTGTATAGCATACACTAGAAAATCATACCTAACACTGTTAAACCCTATTTAACTCATGTATATCTTATTTTTAGGTCTGTGACTTCACTCTGAGTCTCGATTCACTGTTAACATTTTCTACCGGATCTCAGACGATTACATTCTCTGATAATATTTATGTTTTATGATATCATCTATGTTTCTTGTATTTAGTGTAGATATCCTTGTTCTCTTGACACATTGTTCACACGGATTGGTATTTGTCTGGATCCCATCATGAGATGTTATTCCTTGTATTCCTTGGTATATCTTGTGCAAGCCTTGTCCTTGTTCCTTGTGCATTGTATAGACACGATTCCTGTGAAGGCTCGCGACCTTCTTAGAGAATCTGTCATAACGTGTCATGGTTGGATCCACTATACTAGTCGGAGACAGAGAGAAGTAGTGTAGATATGTGATCATACCCTTTTTGTGCATGACATTGTTATTTCCGTCAGTGTTAATCATACACCGCACGTATGATTAACCAGGCCATAAATTCCCGTACAAGTTCCTAAGCCGATCACATGTTGAAACTAGTGCTAACTCACATAGATAGTAGTTCTTGATTCCTGTACATGATATACACTGTTCTCTTGCTCTTACATTCATTTACAGTCTTGATATGCCTTACCATGTTCATGTACGTATCACTTTACCTTGTATATTTTCTCTATTTACTGCTACATATTCTTTATCGTCTAACTAGAGCTGTTATTGGAGATTGTGCTCGTTCCATCCTGAATGGATATGTTGACAAAATTTTATAGATTACGGCGAGGATGAGTGTCCTACCTACTATGGTCCTCATGACGTAGTGGGCGTAGACCGGGAGATCCTAGTCCAGCAGGGGTTAGTTCCAGCCGATGAGGCACTAGTGGTAGCTCAGCTAGATTAGTTTGGTATTGGACTTTGTCTCCAGATAGCACTTGGCATGTTATTATTCTAGAATTTGTGTTAGAGATTGTTGACTCTGAGACTCTAGACTTGTATTATTTTCTGTGTCAAATTTTCTGGATGATATTTTCATATTTTGTTGTCTTTACTTTTTCGTATCTTCTACTTTCTTAGAATATTGTGATGAGTATATTATATTGTCATTGCTTGTCCTCCGTTTGGAGTTGACCATCTCGACAAGTTTTGATATTATAATTGTTGTTAGATAGTAGACCTAGAAAGCGTTCTACGCCATTTCTGCGACGTAGGATGGGACGCTGTTACGCACTCGTGACCCTAATTCGGGTGCGGGTCGTGACACTACGCCCTTTAAAAGTAGCTACACCTAGAATTCCCTTCAACCAAGGAGAATTTAATGCAATCTGACAACAAGTCCAAAGCAAATGCTTCAAGTAAAGAGCTACACGCCTCGACTCCCGTACAAATGACGACAGCATAAGAACCAAAGAGTCAAAGACCACTACGCCAGCAAGGCCACTACGCCCCTGGACTGGCTACGCCCTCAGATGAGCTAGCTCTAACCATGGTTTACATTATACTCCCTGACACTTAGCCCAAATTCCAAACATAAATACATTAGGCAGAGTGCAGACGTGCTATAATGATTGTAGCTTAGAAATTGAGGAGCCACCGAACAGCTGGCATGAGCATAGCTACGCCATTAGAAGCTAACGCACTCTGAAGACTGAGTTGACAGCCCACATCATTGTAATGCCACGTGGAAAATTACCCATGTCGAAGTACTACATTAAGCCAAACCCTGGCGTAGGGTCACCCCTACGCCCCATAGACATTTTGTTTCTACAAGAGGATATCTCGCACGCCAAGTCATGGCGTAGGGTGCCCCTCTACTTCAACAGATCGAGATCTTGGGCAATATACATGTGCCACGTGTCATTGGCCCAGTTCACGCTCGCGAACTAACCACCCAGGATCTCAGCAACGGGTAAATCATCACAAATTGTCATATGTCAGCTCCTCCGCAGCTCAGTGCCGCCGTTTTAACAGATTCAGCCCTAATATTACGCGTGCAGCGCCCCTGTGCCCCACATCTTGTGTGCATAGCATCCCTACACGCACGCGTGGATCATTCCACAGATCAACTATAAATAGAAGGATCGTTCCTTTATTTCGACACAGTGCATCACCCACACTTCAGAGAGCTGAATTATTGTCCTCTTCGTAAATCAAACAAGAAGACTTGCAGTTCTCACAATCGTCGTCAATCGTCAACGGAGTAAAGAAAGCTATACCCTCCATCGTCACAAAGTTCCCATATTAAAAAAATATTGTACTTAGGAAGATCCTGTTGAGGATCAACTTTTTTGTACTCGTTTCGTTTGTTACTATAAAAGTTTCCAATACACTTTTAATGGCAAACACTAAGATCAATCTCTGCGACACTCTATACCCACCGAAGCCATCCTCGAATAACTTTATCGTTCTGCACTGAATCCATTACGAAATCTCAAATAGCTCGTTTGACTTTTTGTACTGCTACTTATGAAATCTCGATATCACAAGTTGTTTCGTTTGTATTCTCATCTCGTATTTAAGTTTCTCGCACATCCGTTTTAATACGTTATGTCCATTTTGAGATCGCGGACGTTAACTTCAAATCTTTACATCAATTTCGACTTTTATTGCATTCATCCAAACAATAACATTCAACACAATCTTTGTTCATCCAATCAGAGTATTTCTGAGTTATTGCATAGCATCTTTGATATGTTGCAATACCATCGACGATATACATAACCAGAAAATTTTCCTTTCGCACAAACTCCAATTTGTTAACCAATATCATCCGAACTGAATATTCCATTGAGTCTCGCACGCGAAAGATTAAATCAGTTGTAGTTATCTCTATTCATCAAGCAATACAATTTCTAATTCCTTATATTCATTATCGTATTCCCCAATCGAACTTTCAAATCGTGCTACCGACCCTTTGCAGTAACTCAAATTCGTTCGCACAATTCTTTGCATTTACTCAACGTACAATCCCATTGCTCAATGTATAATCCCATTGCTATATTCAGCCTATCGTCCCACTTATACTTAATGGACTCTCGCTCAACTTAACGTATATATATACGAGTTCCCGCATGATCGTTCTAACTCAATTCATCGAACCATACGCACATCGACTCATATCGAACCATTTCCACTCGAGTCTCGGCCCTATCCTTCCGTTGCAGAAAAATTATCGCGATCGACACAATCGTCTCGACGCATCTATCGTAAGTCACCAAACGGTTGACATAGCTATTGCTAAGTGGTATTGCATATACCACTCAGAAATCGAGCATGTCGTTATCGATACCGATGTCCTGATACACTGATCGCATAAGTGGTATGTCGTATACCACCTACAAATTGAGTCATTCCTCTCGCAACATACTAAGCATTGGTCCGACATTTATTCTGATCTAACCTTGCCTTGATGATCATACCAATCACAAACGCAACATTCGCTTACTCAAAGTTCAACTTAATATTCCGCCAACATACACGTTTGCCTACTTTGATGTTCGACATAACTCGACCAACTTACCTATTCGTCTACTCAAGTTCGACATAGCAACGAAATCGACTCGCTACTATCACTTGGCGATCTCTCAATCCCATTCGTTGTAGCTCGTGCAACTAGGGCTGTGCATAATTAAGTCAAACCGACCAAATCGAACCAAGCCAAACCGAACCGGTTGATTTTAAACCGAACCGATGGTTCGGTTGGTTTGGTTCGGCTTCAATTTTTTCAAAATCGACCTGTTCGGTTCGGTTCACGGTTTGGTTATGCCAAAAACCATCTAAACCGAACCAAATCCTTGTTAAATAGTTAGGGTTGGTCGGTTGGGTATGGGTTCATTGGGTTGTATTTTACCGGTGTAAGGCTGTAAGCTTCAAGTTGAAATTGAATGGTTTTATATATAGCCTATGATTGCTCCTGTGCACATGAAAGGGGCTTTTGGTTGCTCTAAATTTAGTGACCTCTGTGCACATGAAAGGCACTTTTGGTTGCTCTAAATTTAGTGACCTCCGTGCACATGAAAGGGGCTTTTGATATGCGCATTTTCATGTATGTTACATATTGCTATAAGGCTGTATGTTGCAAGTTGAAATTGAATGTATAACCTATAAGTGCTCATGTGCATATGAAGGGGGCTTTGGTTGAATGTATATGCATTTTTTATGTATAATTGGCATTTTTCTCCACCTGCAAAGTCCAAGTTGAATTGGAGCTGCTGAATTGTATTTACTATTGTAAAGTGCAAGTGACTGAGATTTCATACACCCAAAAAGCATATATTCCATTTTTAAAATGTGATCAAAATCGACCAAGTCGAACCGATCCAAACCGAACAAAATCGATCAGTTTCAAAACCGAACCGACCATTTAGTTGGTTTGGTTCAGTTTTGTTTATTTTCAAACCGGTTAACTTCGGTTCGACTTCGGTTGAGACCAAATAGGTCGACCACCGACCGATGCACACCCTACGTGCAACGATTCATTCTCGATACTTCAACTATTGCTCGAATCCACTCAACGTATTTACTATTCATTCTTATATCCTTACCAACACATCATTCTATTTATCAATTTCATTGCACTGATGCACAACTATCACGACGTGTTGCGCTGATGCAACAAACATCGCACAATTCGTTGCACTTGATTCAACCAACATCTCGTAACATTATTCGACAGCATCAAGTAATTTTTTGGCATACAGCAAGACACATTCAAGTATGTAGACTTATTGTATGGAATATCCAGTGTAGCATCGAGCAGATTCATGAGCCATGCGATTGTGGAAATCTTAGGGCCAACTGATTTCAATAGCGGAACAACTCAAGGTCAAAGAGATTCGTTCAATGTCCCTACATCAGAAACTGTTAGCCACATATATTCATAAACATAGTCATCGTGCACATCTTCGCATCGTCAAAACATCCAAGCCAGCAACCGACACATTTCATAAACCACAAGGGTGCAAGGATCGATCCGTGCACCCGATTCAATCTCAGCCCCCCCCCCCCTCCCGGCCCTATCTATACGAAAGGACATAGCATACAGAGCCATAATGGACTGTATCTCGATCACTCCCCGTACGGGTTGCTATCCCTGTTTACGAAGGATCCCCAACTTACTCTTATTGTGGCTTATCACATTAGTGGTCGGTCGTAATCCTTACTAATGAAATGCACTACAAATACCAATCTCAATTCCCTCCTATGTCGAACGGTCCCGGTGCCCCGGCGTAAACTCGTTCAAGGGATACCAAAACCCATGCACAGATTATCCAAGTCCATTGACCATGCAATACACGCAAAAGGATTAGAACCATATCAATCACAAGTAAATTCTCAAATCCGAACTCATTTACCTCGACTCGCCTCAACATCGTTCTATCTCAAGTTTCATCAACACTATGTCCCAATACATCCATAGAGATGCACAATGCCCCGTACGGCAACTCGTTGGTCCCGAACACATCCTTAGTAATACACAACATCTACTAAATCAAACTATTCTCAAGTCATTCGTAAAATAGCAGTTTCGTGCCAATTATGCCACAACTGCATGTTTCGGACAAATAATACCCTTGAATGTTACGACAGTTCCGTGGCGTTGTGCCACAAATTGTCCACTTCGCTTATGCAATCCATACGTAAGTCTCCAAGTCATTCGCAAAATAGCAGTTCCATGACAATTGGGCCACAACTGCATGTTTCGCGAGCAAACCATACCCTTCAATATTATGACAGTTCCTGGCGTTACGCAACAAATTGTCCACTTCCTTTCAATGTTCAAACATTCATATCCTAACTTGACTTGTGCACTTGATGCACGTCGTCTCAATTGTTCAATGTTCGTTGTTCTATCTTAATGTTCAACACGCACTAAGACCTTTACTCATTAGAGACACACTTGTTAACTCAATACCAACACCCGCATATCATGGTGTATTTTATTAGGCATGAGTAGAGGAGAAGGGACAGAGCCCACTCAACTTAAGTCATTCTGCCCATCGCTTCACCGAACCCATGCGGTCCGACACCTTATCATCGTTGCACGATCATCTCGTTCGAGCTAACCATGCGAACACTTTGCGTTCCCTTGAACTAACTACTGATTCGAACTATCGTACCCACGCTTCAACTCATCGCAAGGCGAATTTCTACTCGTAAGGAACTTCGCCTATGCATGCACATAAAACCAACCGAGTTAATACCTCTTCAAATTGAAATTATGTCTCCTCGAATCAAACTCATACCTTATCGAAACAATCGACTCAGAGTAATGCACCGTACGGTGCGAGGAATTACAACCACCGTCTTACATTAAGTATAGTCCATTATGGCTCGGAATGCCAATGACCTTCATATAGATAAAGTCGATGGTTTGAGATTAGGATCGGGTGCACGAATAAATCCTAGCACCCTTATAGTTATGATAATATCGTTGGTTTGCAGCCGAGTGAGTTGGGATGATACGAAAATGTGCACAATTACTATGTTTATGTGCATTACGTGGCTAATTGCAGGGACACAGTACTTGACACATTTATGATTCAGATGTTATTCATAACATGCTTATGTGAGTACATATTTTTACTGTTTTTGAATTATGCCATGAAACCGATCCTAAAACAATAATATAAAGATCACCAAATAAGATGCTTGCTTCACTAAATTACTTAGTGTTGGTTTAGGCGAGTGGGTTACTTCACTCTTCAGTACAGGGTAATGTACTGACCCCACGTTGTGGACATCATTTGCAAGCGTTCGTGTTTGGGAGTCGTTTGATCAATGCTACGACAACGATGATCAGATAGATGTGCAGAAACTTTTCTTACAACGATGCCTTCTACTTACGAAACATGATGTATAGAACGAACAAAATTATTTGTGAGTTAGAGAGATCATGAGTGTTGTAAGCCTAATTGGCATGTTCATTTAGGCTGTTTTACATCCCTTGTATTATGTTGCTTCATTAATAAAAGAGATTGTTCTCTGAATTAAATGTTTGTCTTTTTTCGCTGCTTACATTTGAAATTGAGATAACTATTATAAGATTTTATCATCTTACATGAGTGCAATCCAGACTCGTGCGACATCAAGCCCCAGCGAGGACGATCAATTTGACAGAAATTGATGCGAGGACGAACAATTTTTTGAATCGGGGCATGACTTTTCTCTAATCCTAATAACCCTGAGAGGATTGACACCAATCCTCTTACACTTCTCTTCTATCTTAAGGAACCAACCCTACTTTCGAGGAGATTCCCATAGGTGGAATGCAACTATTCGAACTATTCTGAGGAATGATTGAAGCTCAAAGGATCCATGCTGAGGTCCAACATGAAAAGACAGCTGTCATGAAAGAAGGAATGCAGAATGCTCAACTGATGGCTTAGGACATGGACAAAGTAGTTATTCAAAGGACTTCTCCCAACGAAGGAAATATATTAGACTTCAAGAAACTTAACCCTGACGGAATGTTATATGCTGATGAATGGCCAGAGGATATAAAAAGAATTCATATAGTCACATAGCTCCATGAAATAGCCCAGACTTCGTTCAAGAATGAACCGAGATTAGTTGTCCATGATCTTACTTGGAAGGATTTCAAGCAGCAATTCAAGAGGAAGTTGTTTTCAGTTGTTGCCAAGGGAGAAGCAATTTAAATCTTGAACTGGGCAACCGTATTGTTGACGAATATGTTGCTGAATTCAGCAAACTTAGTCCCTTTTGTGAATACATGGTCAGAACCCAGAAGATCGAGCAGGTAGATTTCATCCTTTCAAAAATAACATCCAAAGAGGAACCCATATTTTATTAAAAAAAGTTTTATCGAAAAATATTTGGAAATTCCACAGAGAGAAAGAATGAACACCCATTTTGGGACATCGTTTATTAGATACAATAGGCCATAAACTAAAGGATAATTTTCACACAGTCAACCAATAATAATACAAAATACATGCACTAATATGTGTGGCAAGTGCAATGAGAACACTAGACAAGCATGTAGGGATGCGAAAATAAGGTACATCACGAATAATGTGCTAGCATCATACATATCTGGACATAGACACGTCTCACGACAGTGCTAGTAGTCACGAAATGTCCATGGCTAGATAGACTGTGCTACACAATATTCTCCCTCCCGAGTCACGACACAAATGTCAACATGAATAAAACATGTCAAATGTGTACAAAATATGGTGTGATTATATCCAACTAAAATCTCTTTAATCTTTTAGACAAACTTTTAACTAATTCACTCTTAATTTGCTTACTCAACAATCTTGATTAGCTAACTTACTAACTAATTTATTTCTATTAATTAACGATTTTGTACTGCAAATTATGGTTAGCTAGCTAAACTTTACTAACCAATTTTGTCCTCTTCAATGCATGCAACTTAATTATTTATTATTTCAATAAAAAAATCAAAAAATGATTGTCAAACTGAAAGGAGAGACCGTTCGTTGGATCACGCAGACATGGTCTACCAATTGACTCCAGCACCCCTGCTAGCATCAGACCCCACCCTCCAATAGAATGCCACCACATCTACTAACATAACTAACATTACAATCCTCATTGGGGAGGTGAGATCCAAAGCTAGCAGGAGTGACTGGAACAAATAGAGGAGATCACATTAGCACGATTCTGCACACATTTCCTCCTTCAATTATGAGACATTTTTGACAGATGTGTTACATGCATAAAAAAGATATAAAAAAAGGGAAGAAGAACTATCTCCAAAACATGTATATACCAAAAAATGTCCTCTAGTTGATTATTTTTTAAAAAAAATATTTGGTCCGCAATCTTGATCCGCAAACCGTAGCCACGAGCCACATGTCGATATCCTATTGGCCACACTATTTGCTGAGACTTGCCATCAATTGACCTGCCAATAGAACATCGACACACGACATGCGGTCCAAAAGTACCGACCAAAACCACGATCCAAATAGTATCATCCTTTTAAAAATAACATCCAAATGGAACCTATATTTTTATAAAAATAAAAAGTTTATAAAAAAATATTTGGAAATTCCAAAGAAGAACATAATGAACACCAATTTTGGGACACTAAATCAGCTCCCATTCATATTAGCCTAAAACAAGCCATAAACTAAAGGCTAATTTTCACACAATCAAGCAATAATAATTACAAAATACATGCACTAACTACATGTGGCAGATGCAATCAAAATACTAGATGCACTAACCATATGGACATAAGACACGTCTCACAACGGTACTAGCAGTCACAAAATGTCCATGGCTAGATAGATTACATGCTACACAAGTGTCCTCCCTCCCGAGTCCCGACATTCAAATAGTCCTTAATTAACACTCATAATTTACTAGCTAGCTGCTAACAAATCCTGAATTAGCTAACTAACTTTACTAACTAATTTATTCTTTTAATTAGCAATTTTGTACCACAATTCTTGATCATAGACCACATGTCAACATTCAAATAGTCCTTAAATTTGTTTGAGCCCGCCAATAAGACGCTAATAAGCTAGTCGTGGTAACAATTAACTAATTTTTTCTAATAACTAACGATCTTGGTCCGCAAACCATGACCACAAGCCACTAGTTAACATCCCAATAGCTCCCCTGTTTGTTTGAGCTCGTCATCAATTGGCCTGTCAGATGCTGACACATGATTTCAATCAAAAACTATAATGACCGTCCAAGACCGCAGGCCAAAAGTGTCGCATCCTAATGTAAAAAAAGATTTTGCAAGCCTATAATTCCAAAAACAAAACGAGAGACCTTAATCCCAAGGTTGCCAAAAACAACTAAGTTAATTATACAACTTATTAGTTTATTCTCTAATTTTAGTTTTTAAGTTTAATTTAAAAAAAATCTAAACAGTACACTAATTTGAACTTTTATCACTAAAAATATTCCTTGCTAGCCTTTTTGCTAGAATAGTTGGAGTTCTATCATCTGGTTGATAACTGAACTTAGATTTTCGATACAAAATCTCTAAAGTTAGATAGTCAATCATTCCATTGATATTGAAAGAAGTTTTGATATCTACAAAAGTAAATGCCCTTCTAAGCAACTTAATTATTTAGTTTTTTAAATCAAAAAAATTCAAGAATGATCGTCAAACCGAGAGAGGTAATAGTACAGAACAATGCTGACATAACCCACTTATTGACTCCAACCCTCCTGCTAATATCGGACCCACCCCTCCAATAGAGGGAGGCCACATCCTCTTCCACCGAGAAGGGAGCGCACGAACGAAGCTAACCTGACATACCCTGACCAGATGGGATTCATGCTAACAGGAGGGCTAAAACTAATAGAGAGCCACATCAGCACAATTCCTCTCAAGATTTCATAGTTTTAAACCACACTTTTGGACCGCCATTAATGTCAACATCCTATTAGCAGGTCAATTGGTGGCAAACTCAAACAAATAAAGAAAAAATGGCTTAATCTAAAATTCCGTGTCAACTCATTTATAACGAAAACCATCAAAGCTTAAATAATACTCCATAGTCCATGCTCCATCTTGAACATCTTGAATGTAGCGTTCAAACTCGATTCATTAGAAGCTTGGCCGAGTAAAGACTCGCTAATCCGATTCAAACTAACTATATATTAGATATAAATAGTAAAAAATTGCAAAAAAATTGCTAGTCTCATATAATAAATTTCTCATATTATATATATATATATATATATATGAGAGGCCTCAGAATTGCAGAATGACAGCATGGCAAAGTAGCCAATCAGTCCCGAAAGATGGTGTTTTAGTATTCAAGTTTCATCACCGGCCAATATCCTTCCTCATAAAGGAGAGAGCAAACTAATTGATGCTTAAACCATCCATCCATCAAAATTAATTGATGCTTAAACTATTGTCTTTTAGCTTCATCAAAAATTAATTAAAGGCATAACATACTTGCATGAAATCATAAAAAACATATTATAACATCAAAATATAAAAAATGCTTCAAAACCTGATATCCATTAAAATATATTAATCACATCAAGGAAAAAATAAGTATTAAATAAGTAGATAACAAACGAAAATTTATTTTTACCCACGAAGGGTGGCCGCACGCGTGCCCGCATGTCAACTCCACTGGCCCCCTTGCACCACTAAAAGTAGGTCACCAAATCTGGTGGATGGGTTTGAGGGGGAAGAAACTAATGATCTTTATAGGATGATATAAATATTGCATTTGTAATTCTCTCTAATTTGAATTGTAGACACTCTATATATATTATAGTCACATAACATTTGAACATAAAAAAACTAAAAAAAAAAAATAGTTTAAACTAAAAATTATTATAACTATAAATTGAATATACTTTAACTAAAATTTGTCATAAGTATGTTTTATTTTAATTATACTTTAATATTAATTTATTTTTATTTTATTAATATTTGTTATAGATATAGAAATGTAGTTAACATCATATAGTAAAAATATGTTAGCATTATTTTATTTTCTTAATTTTTACTTAGAATTTGTTAAAATTACTTTATTTTCGTAATTTCTAACCATCCTTTATATATGAACCATCCTTTAACCAGACCTCTAAGCCAACAAACAACCAATGGCATAGAACATCTTACTAGATATAGATCAAAATGTCGGTTCTATGTGGCCTCCGATCTTGGACGATAAGTCATAACCGCAGGCTACGTGTCAACATCCCATTGACATATCAATTGATCGCATATCACAATTATAGAGTCAATGAAATACTGACACGTGGTCCACGGTCACAGTTTGTAGTCCAAGACCACATACCAAATACCATTTTCCAGACAGGAAACCATCTCCAATGGAACAAATGTTCACTCACAATTTTAGCATTCAACACTCACTAACTAAACGGGGTTATTCCTTGTTTGGTTAACAGAAACTAAAGAAAAAGATATCAATTCCATGAAATTTCTACTTCTATGAAGGAATATGACCCACTACAATTTTGGTCCACCCATCGCATGTCGGTATCCTATTAGGACCCTCTATTGCCCACTACGACTTTGGACCACCGGTCACATGATGCAATCCTATTAAGATCTCCTATTTACTTGTGACCAAAACTGCAGGTCGATCCTACTATTCATGTAGGATCGTCCCATAAAAATATGGATCTCTTACTATTGGCATCCTAATGTAAGAAATGATTCCCCAAGATAAATACAGAGAACGAAACAAGACCTTGATTACAAGGCCGCCAAAAACTTACTAATAAGTTAATTCAATAACTTATTAGTATATTCTCTAAGCTAAAGCTAAAATCGGGCCTGAAGTCAACAAACAGCCAATGCCATAAAACTCTCTATAGATATGGATATATAAAAATACCAACTCCAATAGACAAAATGTTGGCTCGACATTTTTAACATTCAACAGACTCGCTAACTAAACTTAGCTTAGGCCTCGTTTAGTTAAACTCAGTTTTAGGCCTCGTTTGGGTGGTACCAGAAAGAAAATGAAAATAAACCAACTCCTTGGCTGGTAGATGAAAACTATTTTCTATGTTCCTATCAATTCCCGACTAAAATCCACTATTTAAAAAAGAGAAATTTGAAGAAAAAAAAGACTAACCGCAGTCTTTGACCTTAAACCGCAGACAGGGCCGGCCCTGGCCCAGGGCGGTCAGAGCAACCGTTCAGAGCCCCATAAAATTTGGGACCCAAAAAAATTAATTTAAATGTATATATATTAGTAATCTTATATTGAAAATAGAACTAATATATATATGATCCTCTTTTTTCATAAGAGATTTGTGAGATTTGTGGTGTAGTAGTAGTTTGTTATACTTGTACACAAGAAGTCCTAGGTTCTAGCCTTAGCTGTATCATTTTTTAGTTCAATTTTTTATATTATATATGGAACCCATTTTAAAAATTTGCCTAGGACCCCCATTAACTCAGAGCCGACCCTGACAGCAGACCACATATCAACACCTCATTAACAGGTCAATCAGTAACGAACCAAAGCAAATAAGGGGACATTTTTAGTAAGTTCCACATCCTACGAAAAATGCTATTTGGCCCATTGTCTTGGACCGTAAACCCTAATCCCATGCCAAATGTCAACATCATATTGGTTCCATATTTGCTTGATCACGCCACCTGTTGACCTATCAATGGGACACCGCAAGCTAATTCCGTAAAACAAGCAAGAGACCTTTAATTCCAAAGGCTACAACTAATAATAAGTTAGGGTCCGTTTGGATAGCTTTTCTGAAATTTTGTTCTGAAAACAGTTTTGGAGAATGATGTTATAAAATGATTTTCTGGATATAAGTTTCTGAGTTTGCGTTTGGTTACTTTTATCTGAAAAAAAATTTCTAAAAAAAATGTTAAAATTTTGTTTGGTAAATTTTTTTCTGAAATTATTTTTTATGTTGTGTCCTTGCCACAGTTTGTGTCCACCCCCTCCCACTCCGTGTCCTGGCTCTACGAGGCGAAGGACTCGGATCCTCCGACCACGGTGAGGTCACCGCACCGACCACGGCGAGGGCTCAGATCCACCGACCACGGGTCGAGCTTGTTTTCGTACGGGTCGAGCTCGTCCCCCGTCGACTTCGTGAAGGCCGTCGACTTCGAGCTCGTCCCCGTCGATCTCGTCCCCGTCCAAGTCCCCGTCGATCTCGTCCCCGTCCAAGTCCCCGTCGATCTCGAGCTCGTCCCCGTCGATCTCGAGCTCATCCCCGTCGATCTCGTCCCCGTCGACTTCGAGCTCGTCCCCGGAGCTCAAAGAGTCTGTCGAACGACTTGAGATCGAAGGGCGGAGGAGGGTTGGGGAGGAGTTGGTAAGGAGAGGGAGGCAGAGGCGGTGGCTGTGGCGGTGGCGGAGGAGGGTTGGGGAGGAGTGGGTAAGGAGAGGGAGCGAAGGCGGTGGCTGTGGCGGTAGCGGAGGCGGTGGCTGTGGCGGTGGAGATGGAGAAAATGGGTTGGGGTGGAGAGTTGGAGACCACAGCAATGATGAGGAGAGAGAGAGTGCGAGAGAGTTTTGGGGGATGGGGTGGTGGAGGGGTGGGGCCCACACACTTTGGAGAAATTGGTTTCAAAAAACATGTTTCTGGACTTCTCTAAAAACACCGTTTAAACTTCTGGAGCTGGTGCATCCAAACAGCTTTTTCATCAGTTTTTGAGTTTAAACATAAAACCGGAGGAAAAAACGTATAACCAAACAGGGCCTTACTATCTAGTATTTCTCTAATTTTAGCTAAGATCAATATAAAAAAAAAATTTAATTTGAACTTACTAACCATTTTGCTAGAATAGTTGGAATTCTATCATCCGGTTAGTAGCTGAACTTAGCTTTTCAATACAAAATCTCTAAAGTTGGATTAGTCAACCATTACAATGATGTTCTTATGTTTTGGTTGAGAGCAAATATCCAAAACAAATTTATCATTTCCTATGCATGCAACTTAATTACTTAATTCTTTAAGTAAAGATATCAAAAAAAATGCTCTTCAAATGGAGAGTGGAAGTGGAACTATAAGGATCACGCTCACATGGCCAACATATTGACTCCAGCCTCCCTGCTAGCACCGGATCCGTCCATCCAATAGAAAATCATAACACCAACACAAATAATGCTGACAAGTCACAACATCAACACGGATCATACTGACATGACAGTCTTCTATTGAAAGAGTGGAATCCGATGCTAGCAGGAGTGGCTGAAACCAATAAAGGAGGTCACGTCAACATAGCTCTGCACATGGTTCATCACTTCCTCAATTCAGGGATGCATTTCAAAAGATATTTGTTGCAAGCATAAAAAGGTAAGAAAGAAGAGATCTACTCTCTCCAAAACATGTATACCAAAAATGTACTCTCATGATGGTTATTTTACATACAGAATGGAACCCATATTTTTATTAAAAAAAATATTTTGGAACCTCAGATCAGCTCCCATCCATATTAGCCAATAACCAGCCGTAAACTAAAGGACTCCAGGCAAAATAATACAATTCAAAGCTTGATTTAAGGGGGCCACATGCGCAAACACTCTATTTGCATAAACATTTATTACCGACAAAAAATAGTTAAATAATACTAATAAATTCACATGCAACACACTTAAAAAAAATTAATGACATAACTAAAATTAATTCAAATATTTAAATATATTTGAATTTAAATTTGTTAAACAATTTAAAATTTTAAATATTTTTCATTTTAAATTTAGTTTCTAATATATATATATATATATATATATATATATATATATATATATATATGTGCATACAAATGACAGATGATATACAAACAGTTCTTCATCTCCAAGCCACATTATAATGGTATAAATTTAATCTATTGGTAAATAAATAATAAAAATAAGAAAATGTGGGTCAAATCCAGGCCCATTATATCAAGGCCCGAAGGCGTCAACACAAGCAGACATGTGGACCCTCGTAGTAGTTCAATCTCCGTGTAACCTACCATGCTTCCTTCAGCGCCGCAGCTCCAGAGCATCGGCTTATTTTACACGGATCCAACTAAAATCATTTAAAAACAAATACAAAATTTTCAAAACTTTCAAGGGGTAGACTAACAAATATATAACTAAAAATTTTCCATTGATCAGATAATTGTAGTCTGATAATGAGTCGACACCAAAATTAGTATTTTCCGATAAATCTCATCATCACATCAACGGAACATTTCGAAAATGAAGGGGAAAAAAATTGTAAAAGGTTAGGAAATAAAGAAGGCTCAGAAGGATCCATTGGTTTTATTGTAATCAGAAGGATAACTCCTTCAGAAAATAGGTAGAGTTTACATCATCACAGCCTCCCAAGAATAATTAAAGGAAATTTGGAGAGAGGGAAAAGACTTACAGAAGGATATGAGAGGATGGAGGGTTCGTGCCATGGAGGCGGGTGGGAGAAGATAGAGATGGCTGAGGAGTATATATAGAGAAAGAGCGGAGGGTTAGGGTTACATTTTTTTATTTTGGGGGTAGTCTATAGTTACGGAACTGCCCCTCATCTCATTCTTACTGTGTGTTTGGCAACTTTTTGAGAGAGAAAAAAAAAACATTTAAGAGGAAGAAAATTTGAGGAGAGTAAAATGAAGGTAAAATTAATTTTTTTTCACTTAATTGAATAACCAAAAGGTAGAGGAAGAAAAAATTTAAAAATATTTTGGTTATTTATGGAGAAAGATATATTTACCATTTAGTTCTTGATTTTTTCGAATCATACTTAATACTTACTTCATTGAAGGTTAGCTAGATAATTTCTTTCACAATTCTCTCAACTCATTCCATTTTTTTTTCCACTTTTGGGAGAAAATTTTTTGTGTGGGCCCATATAATTTTTTCTCTCAAATTCATCTCCCTCATTTTCTCTCCCCTTATAAAACACCACTACTTTTAATATTCCTTTCATTTTCCCCTCAACATTTTCTTTCCCCCTTTTTTCCTCTTCCCATGCAATACCTTAGGGTCTGCTTCGTAACGGTGTTTACATCGTTTTTGGTATATTTTTTAACCGACCGTTTATGAAAATCTATGTTTGTTAATTTTTTGATAAATCAATTTTGGTCGACTCAAAATCCTCCAAAATCTGTATAATATAACTTTTGGTTGGCTTTATAAACACCCCATGGGTTTGGAGAAATTTTATTATTTTATTTTATTTATATCCTCACAAATAATATGATTATACCTATTAATATCCTACCATAATTTTTCTTTTTCATCTGTATTTTTTCTTCTACTTCTTCCAAACTATAACTACTTTCTCTGGTAAATTTTTTCTACTTTCAACCAAGTCTTTATATTATCTCATGTTTTCTATTATTTTGATCAAATATGGACTTTTACTTCCTGATCGAGGCGTGGACTAGGTGGCATGTCCGCGTTCGGGACCATTTTGTTTATATTTGGACATATAGTTAATTTTATTCGTAAAAAAAACTCTTAGAACCGTTTGTTAGAGCATCTCCAACCCCATTGTGAGTTTGAAAAAAATGGTTGCCACATAGGAATGACAACCATTTTTTTCCAAAAGTACTTCTCCAATGCAAATGTGAAATAAAGTGTGGAGTTGACAAGGCAATGACATGGCAAAGACAATGTGAAGTTGGTTGTCTAGATCTAGACAATGCACTTCACAATGTTTTTATGTCCACATCATCATTGTGAATAAAAATATTTATAAAAAGAAGTAGAAGAGTAAAAGTTGTCTTGGAAGTTGTAAAAAATTACTTTGTATTGTCTTCTCAATATTTTTGCATTGGAGATGACTTTTTAAACTCATTGTCATTTGTGAATATAATATTGCCACCTATACAAGACATTGTCTTGTGCCTCATGCCACATAGGATTCACAAGACAATAGGGTTGAGATGCTCTTAATGAATTACCAAGCATGTGTTAAACTGATTTAAAAATCGCTACTTAAAACCATCAAAAAAATCGGATCACTCATAATCTCTCACAACGGGTACTTTAAAAACACCTAATAACCGCTACCCCTACAATTGCCAAGCAGACCCTTAAGGTAATTTTATGTAATTGTGATTTTCCCTCTGCTCGACAGCGTTGTATATCTTTTCAACCTTGTTTCTCAAATCAAGGGGGCAGAGGATTGCATGGCAGACCGCGATGACGTTATGGTTCTTTATTGGAGAGACGAGCCTGATACTAGCAGAGGGTGGAGTTAATAAGTGGATCATGTCAGTGTGGTCCACTGAGTGACATGCAATCCATGTTTTCAATTTTTTAATATTTCATTTATTTTATTTATTTTAAATTTTTGTGTTAGAAAATAATTTATTTTCTTGAATTTTTATAAAGAAAAATATAGGTATTTTGAAACAAAAATGCTTGCCAAATTATTTTTTAGAATAAGATTTGAATTTATGTAAATATAATTTTAAATTATTAGATAATATTAAATATTATTTTAAATTATTATTTAGATTAATTAGGGATTGTGATTACCAATCAATCAACGATACCGATAGCATGAATGCTAGATATAAAGGCATAGAACAATATTGCATGCATGCTTCCATAGAACTATAAATATTAGAATTGTTGCATGTTTATTTATATGGGACTGCTATAGATTTGCTATGCCATGAATTTGCTACATGCTTACTTATGTTGTGCACGTTATCGATGTTGGCACAGTGATTTTGATATATTGACTATAATTAGCCTTCGTACTGTTATAGTTATATTCCTTTACATATCCATATTGAACCACTCACAGCTATAAGGAAAGTTGTTTTCCTATACTTACAAACGAAAGCACCAATAAAGCACACTCAAAGAATCCTAAGATGATAGCAAAAGTGTTCAAGATCAAAAGCTCGACTGGGTTCCTAAAGTGTTTGTAAGTGTCTAGGAAAACTTGTAAACACTCATGCTTAGATGACAAACTAAAAGATAATACCTTTCCATTTTGAACTAAGTATATATGAAGGAGCGAAAAATTCGAAGGATTTTCGCGGAGATTCACCAGATAATCCGAACTGAAAAAGCAAGTATTTGTTGGATCAATCGGATCATCTTTCGGATATCCGCGGACGTCCGTCGGATAATCCGAACTTAGACAATAAGTATTTGTTAGATCATTCGGATCATCTGTCGGATTAACATAGATATCCGTCGGATCATCCGAACTGAAACAACAAGTATTTGTTGGATCATTTTGACCATCTATCGGATTAACGTAGATCTCCGTCAGAACATCTGAACTGAAATAACAAGTATTTGTTGGATCATTCGGATCGTCTGTTGGATTACCGTAGATCTACATCGGATCATCCGAACCGAAACATCAAGTATTTGTTGGATCATTCGGATCATCTTCCGGATATTTGCGAATCTCCGTCGGATAATCTGAGTTGCCTTGCTAGATATTTCGAATTCAAATCCAACGGCAATATGTCAGAGCATTTAATACATCCAACAACTATATTTCTATCCGTTAGTATTGAGCCAGATAATCCGTCAGATTTCCTCTTATGCCCATCGGATAATCCGACTCTGTGCAGGAAATGCCTCATGTTCATGGATTTGTATAAATAGACTTCCTCCTTCTTCAGAAATTCTTATCCTCTTGAGCCTTAAATTTTTATCTACCAAAGAGCTCCACCACTACTCTACAAAGCTTTAATTTGTCATCCACCAAAGTGTTAGAGTATTCAAGAATTGTAACTTAGATCTTCCAAGTGTTCAAGAAGATCAAATCCTTTTCTCTCAAGTTTGAAGTTGACGAACCTTCGGATAAAAACTCATATGTAAGAAGTTGACGAGCCTTCGGATAAAAACTCATGTATAAGAAGTTGACGAGTCTTTGGATCAAAGTCCGTGTTGTACTATTTACTCAAATAGTGGATTAAAGTCGAAAAGAATTCTGGGACTAGAGTGCCCCACGGAAGGATACCCAGATACATCGAGTGCTTGATTCTCTCTATCTTTTAAATTAGTATTTACTTTATTTATTATTGTTGGTAATTATTTTTATTATCCTATTCACCACCCCCCCCCCCTAGGGTTCTATAGTTGGTATCATAGCCTAGTCTTTTGATTTGGACTTACCTCCTTAGAGTGTTCAATGGCCACTAACCCTAGTCTCAACTCATTCCATAATGAGAGAACTCCACAAATAGACATCCTCTATTTGATGGAACCAACTATAACTATTGAAAGATTAGGATGAACATCTTACTCAAAATTCCTAGATTTTGATCTATGGGATTGTGTTGTGAATGGTATCCCTAAATCTTCCACAATTATTGAGAAAGTAGTTTCGGAAGCACTAATGGCAAAAAATTCCGAAAATGACAAGAAGGTTCTTAGTTGGGATGCAAAGGCTATAAATGCACTCTATTGTACTCTCGATAGCAATGAATTCAATAGAATTACTACTTGCAAAACTTTCAATGAAATATAAAAACTTTTAGAAGTCACACACGAGGAGACATCTTAAGTAAAAGAATCTAAGATTAGTAGACTCACACAAGAGTATGAATCTTTTAAGATGAAACAATATGAGTTTATCACTTTCATGTTTACTAGATTCTTTTATATAATTAACCCCCACACTTCTCTTGGCAAGGAATATCCCACCCATGAGAATATTCGAAAGATTCTCAAAGGACTTACTAAAGGATGGAATCCCAAAGCCACCCCCATCATCGAAGGAAATGATCTTAGAATCATGAACCTTGAGACTCTCATGGGAAACTCATGACCCACGAGTTGGATATGAAGGACCAAAAAGAAGCACAATGCAAGAAAAGGAGAAAGAAAACCAAACAAAAGGAAAATCTCTTGCTCTCAGCTTTCCTCAAAAGATGACTTAGACGATGACAATTCTGATGATGAAGACATAGTTCGAGAAAAGGGTTCAGGGGAACCAGACCGTGGAGAAGTATGCTGGGGAGTTCTGCCGTCTAGGCAGATTTGTGGAGGGTTTGAGCGAGATCGCAAAGGCGAGGAGGTTCCGCAAGGGTTTGATCAAGGAGGTCAAGTCACTGACCAAGAGCGACTGCGACGCCACCTTCGAGCAGATCTTGGCAGGGGTCATGGCAGGAGAGGATGACTTGGAGCTTAAGTCCAAGAGGAGCCGAGATGATTCAGGAGGGGCGAGTGGTAGTGCGAAGCATCCCACTGTGCAGAAGGTAGTGCATCAGCCCCAGCAGATATGGGCACCGAATAGAGTTTTGCAGCGTCACGACCCGCACCCGCTTTTCGCGCGAGAGAGAGCAAGCCAGCTACGCATCAAGCGGACTCCAGCCCGACTCGGATACGTAAACGCTGTCACGGCTATGGTATACTGCCAAATCATGGCAAATCAATCTATATCTCAATCCACAATAAGTATACGAAACATAAATGAACACTATGGGTCATGGTCTGCAGCCCACTAGCATAAATGTCCGATAAGACTCTAACGAATATAACAAGAGTCTACAACTGAAACAAGGAACATGATATCTCATGATAAGGAATGAAAAGCACGAGCGGATAATAAACACAATAACAATACCTGAATCCTGCAAGTGTATCATCACGTCTGCCATCCAGAACTACTAGCTAACTCCATGCAACCGCTAAACCTGAAGAGATCATCAGGTCCTCAGAGGACATAGCAAGATACATAATATACATGCCTATCTAACAGTTTTATCATGCGCAAGAAAATAAGCAAGAAAGAACAAGAACAAGATAAATGACTATGAACACGAACACGAATGCGAACACAGACACGAACACGAACACTAGAACAAATACGCATAATGAACTGCCGGATGAACGAAACACAATGATCAATAGAAGAAACCAAACCCTCGTCCCGAGTGTGGACTCACTGGTTTGAACTAAACACTAACCCTCGTCCCGAGTGTGGACTCTCTGGTTAGTACTAACCCTCATCCCGAGTGTGGACTCTCTGGTTAGTTTACGGCAAGGCACCCTCGTCCCGAGTGTGGACTCTCTGGTACAAATACTACATTCTCGTCGTGTGTGGACTCTCTGATGTAAACACCCTCGTCCCGAGTGTGGACTCTCTGGTACAAGTCAAGTCAAGTCAAGTCTACACCCTCGTCCCGAGCGTGGACTCTCTGGTGCAATAATCGACATCCTAGTTGTAATACCCAGATCTCGTATTACGTATTTGGAATACGTATACGTAATTTGACCCGTATTGCATGTCTTCCTGCTTGATTTATTCTATCATTTCATTGATTGGTTTATTCTTGGGTTGGTTCGGCTTGGCTTGGTTTGCTTTGGTTCATCATGAACCAAGGGTGAACCCTCCTACCTACCACCACCATCTTTACTTATAACCCCTTCCTTTTCTCTCTCATTATTTTTTTCCTTCTTCATTTACTCTCCACCATTACTTCTTCAACCACCAGGAGGGAGAGAGAGAGAGCTTAGGCAAGTGCAAACTTGCTTCATGATGGATCTCAAGTTTTATTGTTCCATTCTCTTCCTTACTTGATTCTAAGATACTTTAGAACTTGGCATTTTCCATTTTGATGGTTATATTTTTGTAGATCTAAGTTTTAAGTTCCTTCTTGTTTAGTTTTTTTGGTTTTGATATCTAAAAACTTGGTATTTCCAAAAACTAATTGTTCTATGTTGTAGAGAATTCAATTTCCTTCAGTTTTGGCTTTTGTTTCGCTTGATTTCGACTCCGGATGAGTAAGTTATGGCCATTACAAGTTTTCGGAACTTTCATGGCTGAACTTGCTGTTTGGGGACGATGAACCCATGCGCCGGGAACCTCATGCGCCCGGGAGGCCATGCGCCGTGAAGTCCCGGCAACGTATTCCTTAACTCCGAGCGTGCCTACGCGCATGTACTGAAGACGCAACGTGAGTTTCTCATGCGCCGATTCGTGCAAGAATCTCATGCGCCAATTTGTGCAGGAATCCCATGCGCCGATTCGTGCAGGAATCTCATGCGCCGATTCGTGCAGGAATTCCATGCGCCGATTCGTGCAGGAATCTCATGCGCCGATTTGTGCAGGAATCTCATGCGCCGATTCGTGCAGGAATCTCATGCGCCGATTCGTGCAGGAATCTCATGCGCCAATTTATGCAGAAATCTCATGCGCCGATTGTGCATGAATCTCATGCGCTGATTCGTGCAGGAATCTCATGCGCCGATTCGTGCAGGAATCCCATACGCCGATTTGTGCAGGAATCCTATGCGCCGATTGTGCAGGAATCCCTTGCGCCGGAATTGTTCTATTTCGCTGTTTTTGTCTGTTTAAGTTATTTTATAGCTAGAATCTTGAAAAACTCAAAATATGAAAGTTGCAGATCTTTTTCTTGGCTTCAAGAATATGTCACTAGTTATTTTTATGCAAGTTTCTCTCATTCATGATAATGTAAGGATAGAACACGATAGTGGCCTATTAAGGCGCACTCTTGACAAGTACCAAGTGGACATGACATGACCTGATAGTGGCCCACCGTGGCACACTCCTGACAAGTATACCTGACATGATATACCTCGGATTGCTGTTGCGACGGCTAACCTGACATGACATGACTTGATAAGTATAAACAACCTGGACACCGTGGACGATTATGCTTGTGCAATGAACCAGTCTTGTCTTGCATCATGCTTAGGATGGGACCCCTGAGTACCACGGTCAGGAGTACCTACTGAAATGGACTAAGGCTAATAACTAGATTAACACAGTAGTCATGAAGAGATTTCCCAGCTACAGGCAATCCCGTTATCTGGACGCCCTACTTAGGATCTGTAGCCTGCCGTCGAGTAGGGCACATTTCCAGCACACTGTCATGTGTTGCACCCTCTAAGTCACCTAAGGGTACATGCGTTTCCTGGACGATGTACCCACTTGAGTTCAACCCCTAATTGCGTCCGGATAGCTTGGATGGTCTGCAGGGCTTGTGGCTGTAGAATAATCTCATTGCATCTTGCTAGTAACTAGGCCTGTGATAACCCTAGTTAGTTAAAGTATCAAGCCGTACTTATTGCTTGGCCGTGAATGATTGAATGGAGTCTAATCCTGTCTATTCTTGCCTCGATCCTGTACAAGATTGTTACATGACATGATTACTTGTACTTGCTTTTTAACAATAAAGATCAGGAGACCAGTTCTGTTCATGCGAAGGGTTACAACCCCGGTCCTTGTTTGGTTTATGGGTTGTAACCTGGCTCCTGGAGTAGTTCTGTGTTCTCTCTTTGTTTATTGTCTTGTTGTACCCCATGACATGTTCGACATGCTTTACCTTACTTCGAGATCGTGATTATTTACACTGGCCTTATTGATAAATGGTGGGGATACCAAGTTCCGTTCAGATGAAGAGTTACAACCCCGGTCCTTGTTTGGTTTACGGGTTGTAACTTGGTTATCTGAATAGTCCCATGGTTATCACATCGTATATCACCGGTCATACTTTTCCTTAATTAATGTCTTTTATTATGTAATTATATTCTTGTGCTAATTGCTGGTTTTAGTTCCTAAGTGAAGCCTCCTTTGTGGCACTTGCTCTTTCTGGGATCTGACCTAGCTGGTTTTGTATGGCCAGATATCGGAGCAGCTCCAGAGGATCTACCGGTTTTCCTGCCAGATGGTGACCACTAGAAGGAATCCTGGCAACGAGTGGGTTATTTTTGGCTCTCCCACTTTATTGTAAAAATATTCTTTGAGGCGTATAGCCGACGAGCACCTGTTTAGCTCGTATTGCATTACTTGCTGTCTGTCTACGGGCTGTAACATGATTGGCAACCTAGGGTTGATCATGTATGACCAAACTCTTGCTAGTCCTCACATTTTGTAACGACTAGCTTCATGATCAGCTGAATATGTAATATTTGGGATGCCGTACTATTGTATATTTGGTGATCTTACATCTTGTAACATTTACTTACTTGTTTGTGATTGAGACACTAGGCTTGTTCTTGACCTTAAGAGACTGTTGGCTTGTAGATAAACCCTCATATATCTAGACAGCCGTGACCGTATAATGAGGTGGATTCCATTTCATTATACGTAGCTGGCTATGTCTGCCACCGTTCTCCAGTATTCTGGTTCTGGGGCATGACATGGTTTAAGTGGTGGCCCATGCAGGTCTTGTAAATCAAGATATGTGAGGGTTTACCGAATAGGTGTCTCAATCAGTACTCGCCCTTGATCTCTGCTCGTACTCTCTGAATCCCTGAAATCTTGTCCTGATCACATGCTTGTATCGTTGATCTGTCCTGGTCCTTTCTTATTGTTTCCTATGTCGTCTTCTTCAGCGGCATTGTTCCTGGACCTGCCGACCAGCAAGGCGAAGCACCTCCCGCGGACCAGCAGCAACCTGGAGATCAGACCCAGCACTCAGGAGCAGCCTCCCGAGTCATGCCTACCGGGGATCCCGAGCCACCAGTTCAGCCCGTCCAGCCTGCAGAGCCCGATGATGGCACTTTGGTGGGTCTCATCAGGACCTTGTTAGCTTTCCAGGATCGTAGAGGAGATGCCTTACACCAGACAGTGGAAGATGCTCTGAACAGAGGTGGTCGTCATGGGAACAGTGCAGCGAACAGTTTCAAGCGCCTGAACCCTCCATTCTTCGATGGCAGTGAAGATGCTATCGCTGCTGACGCGTGGCTTCAAGACACCGAAGTGATTCTAGAGGCAGCCAGGACCCCAGAAGACGAGAATGTGGCCGTGGTGCGCCTGCAGTTACTGGATCTTGCCCGCAGCTGGTGGGCAGCGCAGGCCGTGGGATTAGTGGCCCCTATCTCATGGGCCGTATTCAGAGAGAGATTCCAGACGAAGTACTTCGATGCGGTGGCTCGGTACGATCTACAGACCAAGTTCACCAATTTGAAGCAGTGGACAAGACGGTCGAAGGATATGAGGCCGAGTTTTCCAGGCTTAGTCGGTTTGCTCCCACTTTGGTGGCAACCGAGTTCGACAGATCCCAGCGGTTCCAGCAGGGGCTCAATCTCGAGATTTTGTTGGCAGTGGAGCAGTTTGAGCATCAGACCTTCGATGCAGTACTGAGGGCAGCCAGGAGGCACGAGTATACCTCCCACAGGATTATGGACAGGACCGGAGGTCGGAAGCGATCTCATGGCCAGATGACCCAGTCTTCAGCACCAGCCCCGGCAGCTAGGGCTTTGACAATTGGAACTCCGAGGCAGGCGGCCTCAGTGACGTCGGTCACGTCCCCTCAGCAACAGAAGGAGTCTTCCGCAATGGGCTGGACTCATTGTGGGAAGCCAGGACACGTTGTTTCAGAGTGTCGTAGAGCTCAGGAATTGTGCTTGGCTGTGGAGCACCGGATCACAAGATAGGGTCCTGTCCGAATAGAGCTGGTTCCTCCTCATCGGCCCAGACTAGTCCCTCGGTAAGGGGACCCACCAGCACCAGTGCAACAACAGTACCAGCCTCCGAGGCCATTGCCGCTTCAGACCCAAGTATTCCAGCAGCAGGGACCCCAACAGTATGCCCTGGTCCAAGCTCAGATTCAGAACCGGCAGAGAGGTTCCTAGCAGGATATCTTTCCTCTTTCTCTGCCTTCGATTTCCTTGCTTACATACATGATTGCATGATTGATTGCTTAGTATAGCTTGCCTGAGATTAGTATAGCTTATTCTTGTCCCTCTAGCCTCTTAATTAAATTCTGAGGACGGAATTCTTTTAAGGTGGGTAGAGTTGTAATACCCAGATCTCGTATTACGTATTTGGAATACGTATACGTAATTTGACCCATATTGCATGTCTTTCTGCTTGATTTATTCTATCATTTCATTGATTGGTTTATTCTTGGGTTGGTTCGGCTTGGCTTGGTTTGCTTTGGTTCATCATGAACCAAGGGTGAACCCTCCTACCTACCACCACCATCTTTACTTATAACCCCTTCCTTTCTCTCTCATCATTTTTTTCCTTCTTCATTTACTCTCCACCATTACTTCTTCAACCACCAGAAGGGAGAGAGAGAGAGCTTAGGCAAGTGCAAACTTGCTTCATGATGGATCTCAAGTTTATGTTCCATTCTCTTCCTTACTTGATTCTAAGATACTTTAGAAGTTGGCATTTTCCATTTTGATGGTTATATTTTTGTAGATCTAAGTTTTAAGTTCCTTCTTGTTTAGTTTTCTTGGTTTTGATCTCTAAAAACTTGGTATTTCCAAAAACTAATGGTTCTATGTTGTAGAGAATTCAATTTCCTTCAGTTTTGGCTTTTGTTTCGCTTGATTTTGACTCCGGATGAGTAAGTTATGGCCATTACAAGTTTTCGGAACTTTCATGGCTGAACTTGCTGTTTGGGACGATGAACCCCATGCGCCGGGAACCTCATGCGCCCGGGAGGCCATGCGCCGGGGGGCCATGCGCCGTGAAGTCCCACAACGCATTCCTTAACTCCGAGCGTGTCATGCGCGTAGGTTCCCTACGCGCATGTACTGAAGACGCAACGTGAGTTTCTCATGCGCCGATTCGTGCAGGAATCTCATGCGCCAATTTGTGCAGGAATCCCATGCGCCGATTCGTGCAGGAATCTCATGCGCCGATTCGTGTAGGAATCTCATGCGCCGATTTGTACAGGAATCTCATGCGCCGATTCGTGCAGGAATCTCATACGCCGATTTGTGCAGAAATCTATGTGCCGATTGTGCAGGAATCCCATGCGCCGATTTGTGCAGGAATCTCATGCGTGATTCGTGCAGGAATCTCATGCGCTGATTCGTGCAGGAATCTCATGCGCCGATTTGTGCAGGAATTCCATGCGCCGATTTGTGCAGGAATTCCATACGCCGATTGTGCAGGAATCCCATACGCCGGAATTGCTCTATTTTGCTGTTTTTGCCTGTTTAAGTTGTTTGTAGCTAGAATCTTGAAAAACTCAAAACATGAAAGTTGCAGATCTTTTCTTGGCTTCAAGAATATGTCACTAGTTATTTTTATGCAAGTTTCTCTCATTCATGATAATGTAAGGATAGAATACGATAGTGGCCTATTAAGGTACACTCTTGACAAGTACCAAGTGGACATGACATGACCTAATAGTGGCCTACCGTGGCACACTTCTGACAATATACCGACATGATACCTCGAATTGCTGTTGCGACGGCTAACCTGACATGACATGACTTGATAAGTATAAACAACCTGGACACCATGGACGATTGTGCTTGTGCAATGAACCAGTCTTGTCTTGCATCATGCTTAGGATGGGACCCCTGAGTAACACGGTCAGGAGTACCTACTGAAATGGACTAAGGCTAATAACTAGATTAACACAGTAGTCATGAAGAGATTTCCCAGCTACAGGCAATCCGTTATCTGGGCGCCCCACTTGGGATCTGTAGCCTGCCGTCGAGTAGGGCACATTTCCAGCACACTGTCATATGTTGCACCCTCTATGTCACCTAAGGGTACATGCATTTCCTGGACGATGTACCCACTTGAGTTCAACCCCTAATTGCGTCCGGATAGCTTGGATGGTCTGCAGGGCTTGTGGCTGTGGAATAATCTCATTGCATCTTGCTAGTAACTAGGCCTGTGATAACCCTAGTTAGTTAAAGTATCAAGCCGTACTTATTGCTTGGCCGTGAAGGATTGAATGGAGTCTAACCCTGTCTATTCTTGCCTCGATCCTGTACAAGATTGTTACATGACATGATTACTTGTGCTTGCTTTTTAACAATAAAGATCAGGAGACCAGTTCTGTTAAGGCGAAGGGTTACAATCCCGGTCCTTGTTTGGTTTACGGGTTGTAACCTGGCTCCCGGAGCAGTTCTGTGTTTCTCTCTTCGTTTATTGTCTTGTTGTACCCCATGACATGCTCGACATGCTTTACCTTACTTCGAGATCGTGATTATTTACACTGGCCTTATTGATAAATGGTGGGGATACCAAGTTTCGTTCAGATGAAGAGTTACAACCCCGGTCCTTGTTTGGTTTACTGGTTGTAACTTGGTTATCTGAATAGTCCCATGGTTATCACATCGTATATCACCGGTCATGCTTTTCCTTAATTAATGTCTTTTATTATGTAATTATATTCTTGTGCTAATTGCTGGTTTTAGTTCCTAAGTGAAGCCTCCTTTGTGGCACTTGCTCTTTTTGGGATCTGACCCAGCTGGTTTTGTATGGCCAGATACCGGAGCAGCTCCAGAGGATATATCGGTTTTCCTGCCAGATGGTGACCACTAGAAGGAATCCTGGCAACGAGTGGGTTATTTTTGGCTCTCCCACTTTATTGTAAAAATATTCTTTTGAGGCGTATAGCCGACGAGCACCTGTTTAGCTCGTATTGCATTACTTGCTGTCTGCCTACGGACTGTAACATGATTGGCAACCTAGGGTTGATCATGTATGACCAAACTCTTGCTAGTCCTCACATTTGTAACGACTAGCTTCATGATCAGCTGAATATGTAATGTTTGGGACGCCTTACTATTGTATATTTGGTGATCTTACATCTTGTAACATTTACTTACTTGTTTGTGATTGAGACACTAGGCTTGTTCTTGACCTTAAGAGACTGTTGGCTTGTAGATAAACCCTCATATATCTAGACAGCCGTGACCGTATAATGAGGTGGATTCTATTTCATTATACGTAGCTGGCTATGTCTGTCCCCGCTCTCCAGTATTCTGGTTCTGGGGCGTGACACTAGTCCCGAGTGTGGACTCACGGATGTAAACAGATCAAGAAAAACACCCTCGTCCCGTGGACTCTCTGGTGCCAAGGAAACAATGTTAAGGATTTAGCAGTTCAATTACACGTACTCGTTCTATGACACGACTCAAGCAAGGTACTGACGAGAAACTCCAAATATGAAACACAAGGCCAAAACATGAACATGGCTATAAATAATAAAACAACTCCACAGAAAATAATACGAAAAAGCACATGTTCATAATAATCCAAAAGCTGAAAACTGAAATAAAATGCATGTAAATAAAACTGTAGAGGAAGGCAAGGTATACTTGCCTGGGGGTTGCACGCAAATCCAACAAATATATAGTAAACTGATAAGCCACGAAGTCCAAGTCAACACAACTGTCTCCGAAAGCTGAAACAGACAATGCCAACAGTCTCAGAATAGTCAAATTAGCTAGGATTGCCTGTCCTTAAGTCCAATTCTGGATACAGGGGCAAAACGGTAATTTTGGACCAAAACGGTGTCCGCCGTTGGACCCGCTTTGCACCAAAAAACGTGCCAGAGTCAATGGTCTCTAAAATCGTCAAACTACATGTCTACGGATTCATTTTTCCGATACGAACCCAACCGTATGTCCAAAGTTGGATTCCGGCGGGCCATGCACAAAATCGCCCGATGAGTGGGACCGTGGGGCCCGCAAACGGCAATTTTACCATTTGTCTCATAATCGGACCAAACTTGGCGTACAGGGCCAAAAAATGCTACGGTCCTGCTGGCGCAAGTTTTGTCTCGATCTGACGAGTGTGCACAAAGTAATTGAGAAATTTGCAAAGTGCACGATACGGTGAATTTCGATGGATACGCATCAAATTCGTCGCGCACCACGCGACCAATTCGAATTCCGTCAAAGCCCACACGACCACGAAGCCGTTACGCAGCTTTCGATGCCTTCGGTTCGCGACCACGTCGTCCGGAATGGCAGAACGCACGTCGTGTGGAACAATTTCAATATTTGAAAACAGATTTTTAGTAAACTTTAGGATTCGATTTCTCGACACGTAGTCGATTATTTCTGAATCTACAAAAAGGGTGATGAAGACCTATATGTTGTCTAAAAGTCTCTTCAAATAGGTTTTCTAATAAGTCGCTGGATCGATCATAATCGATCGTCGAACAGGGGTTCTTGGACTGAAAATAGTTTTCTGTTTTCAGACAGATTTTCCTCCGACTTTGCGTCGATTTCTCGACCAATCTATGGCAGTTACCTACAAACTACTTGGATAAGATTAAAAAGGGTCATATTGGGTTATACCTGAACAAACGGTTCGAAGAACCGTCGACCGTGCGCGGAGAAAATACACACGAAGTGGGCATGCTGTTGCTGCTGTCATCTCCGATCCTTCGCGCGCACGTGCGCGCGCGCGCGGTCTCCGGCCGCTCCGGCCGCGCGCGGCGGCACTGCGGTGGCCGGGGCGTGCGCGCAGGTCCGGACTGGGGTGGCGTGGCTCTGGTACGGGTTAGGGTTTAGGAGATTACCATCTTCTCTCGCGCTCTCTGTATCTCGATATGTTTATATACAAATCAAATCGGGCTGTCTAAGGCTTGGGGTTGCTCGGTTGTTGGGTTACAACAGGGGGTTTGGGTGTTGGGGCTGGTATGCTAACGGGTTTTGGGCCGAGCTGCTTCATTCATATTCCTTTTTCCTTTATTCCTTATAACTAATACTTATGTATATATATTACACACACACACACACACACCTATATATATTTTTTTTTACACACACACACACACATATATATATATATATATATATATATCTATATATATATATATATATATATATATATATATATTATTTGTATTTTTTTAAAATATATATATATATATATATATAGATATATATATATATATATATATATATATATATATATTTTAAAAAAAATAAAATAATATATATATATAATATATATATATATATATATAATATATATATATATATATATATATATATATTTACACATCTACCATACATGTCTATAACATATATTTATATATGTATATACACATACACACACACACACAACACACTATATAAATATATGTATATAGACATATATGGTATATGTGTAAATATATATATATCTATATATATATATATATATATATATATATATATATATAGATATATATATATATATATATATATATATATAATAGTGAAGGAAAAATATGTATATAGACGTATATGGTATATGTGAAGGAAAATATATAGATATATATATATATATATATATATATATATATATATATATAATATATATATTTCCTTCACATATATGTATATAGACATATATGGGATATGTGTAAAATATATATATATATATATATATAGTATATATATATATATATATATATATAGTATATATATCTATATTATATAATATATAGTATATATATAGATATATATATATAGTGAAGAAAAATATGTATATAGACTATAGGTATATTAAGGAAATATATATATATATATATATAATATATGTATATAGACTATATGGTATATTTGAAGGAAATATATATATATATATATATATATAATATATATATAGAGTATATATATATATATAATCACATATATTATATATATATATTATATTATATAATATAGCTATATACTATATATATTATATGATGATTATATATATCTATATATATATACTATATATATATATATATATATATACATAATATATATATATATATATATATATATATATATATATATATATATATATATATATATATATATATATATTTATAGTGATTATATATATATATATATATATATATATATATATATATATATATATATATATATATATATATATAATCACATATATAATATATATTCCTATATACATTCACACAATTTATATTTACTTATATAACAAAATCTCTAAAAATCTAAATAAATATTTTAAACAGAAATACGACTCTCAATATTATCTATTCTTAGGGTATGGCCCATTCCTAGGTGTATGTATTTATATGTCTATATATATATGTATATATATCTATAGTGGGAGAGAGATAAATTTATTTAACAATGAAATCATACAATATCCGATAATAGTAAATAATAGTCCTAAAATCAATGAACAATAGACTGATAGCCTCCTTTGATGGATATAACATGCACACTACTTATCTGGCTCCAAAAGATCATACAAATCTTGGAGAACATTATTTAATAATAATATTACCTATAACAATATTTAGAAGATAATTGCCAATTCCTAAAAATATATATACAAAAATATTTGCTTTTACCAAAATGTCTACAAGGTCGTATTTGGTCCCACTACATGACTACATGGGCTTGGACTTGGTTTGGGTCCAGCCTGGCCAATTTGGTTCAACCGGGTCACTCAACGTCACATAATATAATAATAATAAATAATTAACTATTTATAATAGTCATGTCACAACTTGGCCTGGTTTTTCTAGTTAGGACATCCCCATGGCTAGATTTTCCCGAGCATGACTAGTACACTAGTCAAGGCACACTGCTACATCTCCCGTGCCACAAATCCTAGTCGTCTAGTACTTTAAAACTCAACTATGGCTAAAGTCATATACCGTAATAATAACTAAATAATTAATTCTAAAAATCACAATTTAAATCGAATGAATAATGATAATATAATAATTCAAGATTTCCGGGAAGGGGAGCTACAAATCTACCCACCTAAAAATAATTTCGTCCTCGAAATTCTAATTTCTAATTATTCCTAAAAATTCAAAAGGAAGTCTACTATTATCTAAATCTCCTTAAGTTTCTTTCCTCAAAATAGTTTACAACCTTCCCCTAGCAATTTGTAACTAAGAAATCTCGAGGACTTCTACCCACCTTTTGTCACACTACTCCTCAAAACAAGGTCACTAGAATCATATGGTCGTCTAACTAGTTGCTAACCATTCTACCGGCAGATATCTAAGCATATGGCAACTATAATCCTCATATCTATAAACAATCAATATTCACTAGTCAAGCAATATATACTATAATTTAAGGATTTCTAATGAATTCTAGACAACACGATTGTTCGTCACTCCGAAATGGGAAGGGACGAGAATCAATGGTACAGGAAGCAAGGAAGTATAATCGAGAGCAAATATGGAGTTTTCAAGGACGTAGAGAATTTCTAGGAGAATTTCCAAAGCAGAGTGGATTGAGATTTCTAAGGTTAGTCAAGTCGCAGGCTCGTACCAGTACAGTTACGTAACCGGTACGATATGCTCTGACCTGCATGGGCCACCAAAAAAACTTGTCACGACCCGCACCCGCTTTTTGGACGCGAGAGCATGAGCAAGTCAGCTACGTATCAAGCGGACTCCAGCCCGACTCGGATACGTAAACGCTGTCACGGCTATGGTATACTGCCAAATCATGGCAAATCAATCTATATCTCAATCCACAATAAGTATACGAAACATGAATGAACACTATGGGTCGTGGTCTGCAGCCCACTAGCATAAATGCCCGATAAAACTCTAACGAATATAACAAGAGTCTACAACTGAAATAAGGAACTGGATATCTCATGATAAGGAATGAAAAGCACGAGCGGATAATAAACACAATAACAATACCTGAATCCTGCAAGTGTATCATCACGTCTGCCATCCAGAACTACTAGCTAACTCCATGCAACCGCTAAACCTGAAGAGATCATCAGGTCCTCAGAGGATATAGCAAGATACATAATATACATGCCTATCTAATAGTTTTATCATGCGCAAGAAAATAAGCAAGAAAGAACAAAAACAAGACAAATGACTACGAACACGAACACGAATGCGAACACAGACACGAACACGAATACTAGAACAAATACGCATAATGAACTGCCGGATGAACGAAACACGACGATCAATGGAAGAAACTAAACCCTCGTCCCGAGTGTGGACTCACTGGTTTGAACTAAACACTAACCCTCGTCCCGAGTGTGGACTCTCTGGTTAGTACTAACCCTCGTCCCAAGTGTGGACTCTCTGGTTAGTTCATGGCAAGGCACCCTCGTCCCGAGTGTGGACTCTCTGGTGCAAATACTACATCCTCGTCCCGTGTGTGGACTCTCTGATGTAAACACCCTCGTCCCGAGTGTGGATTCTCTGGTGCAGGTCAAGTCAAGTCAAGTCTACACCCTCGTCCCGAGCGTGGACTCTCTGGTGCAATAATCGACATCCTAGTCCCGAGTGTGGACTCACGGATGTAAACAGATCAAGAAAAACACCCTTGTCCCGTGTGTGGACTCTCTGGTACCATGGAAACAATATCAAGGATTTAGCAGTTCAATTACACGTACTCGTTCTATGACACGACTCAAGCAAGGTACTGACGAGAAACTCCAAATATGAAACACAAGGCCAAAACATGAACATGGCTATAAACAATAAAACAACTCCACAAAAAATAACACGAAAAAGCACATGTCCATAAATAATCCAAAAGCTAAAAACTAAAATAAAATGCATGTAAATAAAACTGTAGAGGAAGGCAAGGTATACTTGCCTGGGGGTTGCACGCAAATCCAACAAATATATAGTAAACTGATAAGCCACGAAGTCCAAGTCATCACAACTGTCTCCGAAAGCTGAAACAGACAATGCCAACAGTCTCAGAATAGTTAAATTAGCTAGGATTGCCTGTCCTTAAGTCCAATTCTGGACACATGGGCAAAACGGTAATTTCGGACTAAAATGGTGTCCGCCGTTGGACCCGCTTTGCACCGAAAAATATGCCAGAGTCAGTGGTCTCTAAAATCGTCAAACTACATGTCTATGGATTCGTTTTTTTGATATGAACCCAACCGAATGTCCAAAGTTGGATTCCGGCGGGCCATGCACAAAATCGCCCGTTGAGTGGGACCGTAGGGCCCGCAAACGGCGATTTTACCAACTGTCTCAGAATCGGACCAAACTTGGCGTACAGGACCAGAAAAATGATATGGTCCTGCTGGCCCAAGTTTTGTCTCGATCTGACGAGTGTGCATAAAGTAATTGAGAAATTTACAAAGTGCACGATACAGTAAATTTCGGCAGATACGCATCAAATTCGTCGCGCACACGCGACCAATTCGAATCCGTCAAAGCCCACAAGACCACGAAGCCGTTACGCAGCTTTCGATGCCTTCGGTTCGCGACCACGTTGTCCAAAATGGCGGGACGCACGTCGTGTGGAACAATTTTAATATTTTGAAAATAGATTTTTAGTAAACTTTAGGATTCGATTTCTCGACACGTAGTCGATTATTTCTGAATCTACAAAAAGGGTGATGAAGACCTATATGTTGTCTAAAAGTCTCTTTAATTAGGTTTTCTAATAAGTCGCTGGATCGATCATAATCGATCGTCGAGCAGGGGTTCTTGGACTGAAAATAGTGTTATGTTTTCAGACAGATTTTCCTCCGACTTTGCGTCGGTTTCTCGACCAATCTATGGCAGTTACCTACAAACTACTTGGACAAGATTAAAAAGGGTTATATTGGGTTCATACCTGAACAAACGGTTCGAAGAACCGTCGACCGTGCGCGAAGAAAATACCACACGAAGTGGGCCTGCTGTTGCTGCTGTCATCTACGATCCTTCGCGCGCACGTGCGCGCGCGCGCGCGATCTCCGGCCACGCGAGGCGGCACTGCGGTGGCCGAGGCGTGCGCGCAGGTCCGGGCTGGGGTGGCGTGGCTCTGGTACGGGTTAGGGTTTAGGAGATTACCATCTTCTCTCGCGCTCTCTGTATCTCGATATGTTTATATACAAATCAAGTCGGACTGGTCTAAGGCTTGGGGGTTGCTCGGTTGTTGGGTTACAACAGGGGGTTTGGGTGTTGGGACTGGTATGCTAACGAGTTTGGGCCGAGCTGCTTCATTCATATTCCTTTTTCCTTTATTCCTTATAACTAATACTTATGTATATATATTACACACACACATATATATATATATATATATATATATATATATATATATATATATATATATATATATATATATATATATATTTACACATATACCATATACGTCTATATACATATATATTTATATATGTATATACACACACACACACACACACACACACACACACACACACACACACATATATATATATATATATATATATATATATATATATATATATATATATATATATATATATATATATATATATATATATATATATATATATATATATATACCATATACGTCACACATATACCATATACGTCTATATACATATATTTATATATGTATATAAACACACATATACACTATTATATATATATATATATATATATATATATATATATATATATATATATATATATATATATATATATATATATATATATATATATAATCACATATAATATATATTCCTATATACATTCACACAATTTATATTTACTTATATAACAAAATCTCTAAAAATCTAAATAAATATTTAAAACAGAAATACGACTCTCAATATTATCTATTCTTAGGGTATGGCCCATTCCTAGGAGTATGCATTTATATGTCTATATATATATGTATATATATCTATAGTGAGAGAGAGATAAATTTATTTAACAATAAAATCATACAATATCCGATAATAGTAAATAATAGTCCTAAAATCAATTAATAATAGACTGATAGTCTCCTTTGATGGATATAATATGCACACTACTTATCTGGCTCCAGAAGATCATACAAATCTTGGAGAACATTATTTAATAATAATATTACCTATAATCTACCTATAACAATATTTAGAAGATAATTGCCAATTCCTAAAAATATATATACAAAAATATTTGCTTTTACCAAAATGTCTACAAGGTCGTATTTGGTCCCACTACATGACTACCTGGGTTTGGGCTTGGTTTGGGTCCAGCCTGGCCAATTTGGTTCAACCGGGTCACTCAACGTCACATAATATAATAATAATAAATAATTAACTATTTATAATAGTCATGTCACAACTTGGCCTGGTTTTCCTAGTTAGGACATCCCCATGGCTAGGTTTCCCCGGGCATGACTAGTACACTAGTCAAGGCACACTGCTACATCTCCTGTGCCACAAATCCTAGTCGTCTAGTACTTTAAAACTCAACTATGGCTAAAGTCATATACCGAAATAATAACTAAATAATTAATTCTAAAAATCATAATTTAAATCGAATGAATAATAATAATATAATAATTCAAGATTTTCGGGAAGGGGAGCTACAAATCTACCCACCTAAAAAATAATTTCGTCCTCGAAATTCTAATTTCTAATTATTCCTAAAAATTCAAAAGGAAGTCTACTATTATCTAAATCTCCTTAAGTTTCTTTCCTCAAAATAGTTTACAACCTTCCCCTAGCAATTTGTAACTAAGAAATCTCGAGGACTTCTACCCACCTTTTGTCACACTACTCCTCAAAATAAGGTCACTAGAATCATATGGTCTTCTAACTAGTTGCTAACCATTCTACCGGCAGATATCTAGGCATATGGCAACTATAATCCTCATATCTATAAACAATCAATATTCACTAGTCAAGCAATATATACTATAATTTAAGGATTTCTAATGAATTCTAGACAACACGATTGTTCGTCACTCCGAAATGGGAAGGGACGAGAATCAATGGTACAGGAAGCAAGGAAGTATAATCGAGAGCAAATATGGAGTTTTCAAGGACGTAGAGAATTTCTAGGAGAATTTCCAAAGCAGAGTGGATTGAGATTTCTAAGGTTAGTCAAGTCGCAGGCTCGTACCAGTACAGTTACGTAACCGGTACGATATGCTCTGACCTGCATGGGCCACCAAAAAAACTTGTCACGACCCGCACCCGCTTTTTGGACGCGAGAGCATGAGCAAGCCAGCTACGCATCAAGCGGACTCCAGCCCGACTCGGATACGTAAACGCTGTCACGGCTATGGTATACTGCCAAATCATGGCAAATCAATCTATATCTCAATCCACAATAAGTATACGAAATATGAATGAATACTATGGGTCGTGGTCTGCAGCCCACTAGCATAAATGTTCGATAAGACTCTAACGAATATAACAAGAGTCTACAACTGAAACAAGGAACTGGATATCTCATGATAAGGAATGAAAAGCACGATCGGATAATAAACACAATAACAATACCTGAATCCTGCAAGTGTATCATCACGTCTGCCATCCAGAACTACTAGCTAACTCCATGCAACCGCTAAACCTGAAGAGATTATCAGGTCCTCAGAGGATATAGCAAGATACATAATATACATGCCTATCTAAAAGTTTTATCATATGTAAGAAAATAAGCAAAAAAGAACAAGAACAAGACAAATGACTACGAACACGAACACGAATGCGAACACAGACATGAACACGAACACTAGAACAAATACGCATAATGAACTGCCAGATGAACGAAACACGATGATCAATGGAAGAAACCAAACCCTCGTCCCGAGTGTGGACTCTCTGGTTTGAACTAAACACTAACCCTCGTCCCGAGTGTGGACTCTCTGGTTAGTACTAACCCTCGTCCCGAGTGTGGACTCTCTGGTTAGTTCACGGTAAGGCACCCTCGTCCCGAGTGTGGACTCTCTGGTGCAAATACTACATCCTCGTCCCGTGTGTGGACTCTCTGATGTAAACACCCTCATCCTCTGGTACAAGTCAAGTCAAGTCAAGTCTACACCCTCGTACCGAGCGTGGACTCTCTGGTGCAATAATCGCCATCCTAGTCCCGAGTGTGGACTCACGGATGTAAACAGATCAAGAAAAACACCCTCGTCCCGTGTGTGGACTCTCTGGTGCCAAGGAAACAATGTCAAGGATTTAGCAGTTCAATTACACGTACTCGTTCTATGACACGACTCAAGCAAGGTACTGACGAGAAACTCCAAATATGAAATACAAGGCCAAAACATGAACATGGCTATAAACAATAAAACAACTCCACAGAAAATAACACGAAAAAGCACATGTCCATAAATAATCAAAAAGCTGAAAACTAAAATAAAATGCATGTAAATAAAACTGTAGAGGAAGGCAAGGTATACTTGCCTGGGGGTTGCACGCAAATCCAACAAATATATAGTAAACTGATAAGCCACGAAGTCCAAGTCATCACAACTGTCTCCGAAAGCTGAAACAGACAATGCCAACAGTCTCAAAATTGTCAAATTAGATAGGATTGCCTGTCCTTAAGTCCAATTCTGGACACAGGGGCAAAACGGTAATTTTGTACCAAAACGGTGTCCGCCGTTGGACCCGCTTTGCACCAAAAAATGTGCCAGAGTCAATGGTCTCTAAAATCGTCAAACTACATGTCTACAGATTTGTTTTTCTGATACGAACCCAACCGTATGTCCAAAGTTGGATTTCGACGGGCCATGCATAAAATCGCCCGTTGAGTGGGACCGTGGGGCCCGCAAACGGCGATTTTACCAACTGTCTCAGAATCGGACCAAACTTGGCGTACATGACCAGAAAAATGGTACGGTCCTGCTGGCACAAGTTTCGTCTCGATCTGACGAGTGTGCACAAGGTAATTGAGAAATTTGCAAAGTGTACGATACGGTGAATTTCGACGGATACGCATCAAATTCGTCGTGCACACGCGACCAATTCGAATTCCGTCAAAGCCCACACGACCACGAAGCCGTTACGCAGCTTTCGATGCCTTCGGTTCGTGACCACATCGTCCGAAATGGCGGGACGTACGTCGTGTGGAACAATTTCAATATTTTGAAAACAGATTTTTAGTAAACTTTAGGATTCGATTTCTCGACACGTAGTCGATTATTTCTGAATCTACAAAATGGGTGATGAAGACCTATATGTTGTCTAAAAGTCTCTTCAAATAGGTTTTCTAATAAGTCGCTGGATCGATCATAATCGATCGTCGAACAGGGGTTCTTGGACTGAAAATAGTGTTATGTTTTCAGACAGATTTTCCTCCGACTTTGCGTCGATTTCTCGACCAATCTATGGCAGTTACCTACAAACTACTTGGACAAGATTAAAAAGGGTTATATTGGGTTCATACCTGAACAAACGGTTCGAAGAACCGTCGACCGTGCGCGGAGAAAATACCACACGAAGTGGGCCTGTTGTTGCTGCTGTAATCTCCGATCCTTCGCGCGCACATGCGCGCGCGCGCGGTCTCCGGCCGCTCCGGTCGCGCGAGGCGGCGCTGCGGTGGCCGGGGCGTGTGCGCAGGTCCGGGCTGGGGTGGCGTGGCTCTGGTACGGGTTAGGGTTTAGGAGATTACCATCTTCTCTCGCGCTCTCTGTATCTGGATATGTTTATATACAAATCAAGTCGGGCTGGTCTAAGGCTTGGGGGTTGCTCGATTGTTGGGTTACAACAGGGGGTTTGGGTGTTGGGGCTGGTATGCTAACGGGTTTGGGCCGAGCTGCTTCATTCATATTTCTTTTTCCTTTATTCCTTATAACTAATACTTATGTATATATATTACACACACATATATATATATATTTACACATATACCATATACGTCTATATACATATATTTATATATGTATACACACACACACACACACACACACACACACACACACACACACACACACACATATATATATATATATATATATATATATATATATATATATATATATATATATATATATATATATATATATATATACACACACACATATACCATATACGTCTATATACATATATTTATATATGTATATACACACACATACACTATTATATATATATATATATATATATATATATATATATATATATATATATATATATATATATATATATATATATATATAATAAAAAAAATATATATATATAAGGCTTAATTGCTAATTGCTACCCTCAACTATCACACTTTTTCAAGTTGATACCCTAAACTTTTTTTTGTAACAACTTGATACTCAGACATTATTTGGACAAAAATGCCCCTACCCCTAACCCCCCTCCCCCGTGCTCGCTTCGCCCCCCCCCTCTGCTAGCTACGGTCGCAGCTCCCCCCCAACCCCCCTGCTCGCTTCAGGTGGCCCGGTCGGCGGGAGGCCGGTCGGCCGTGTGCGCGAGGGGGCGCGCTGGGTCGGCGCGGCGCTGGCCGGAGGGCGGTCGGGGGATCCGCGGAGGGGCGTGGTCGCTGGACCAGGGGCGCGGGTGGCCGCGTGCGCTGGAGGGGCGCGGGAACAGGCGGCGGAGAGGGTCGGCGTTGGCCGGAGCTAGCAGGGGGGGTGGCCGGAGTGTGGGGGAGGGGGTGGAGGGAGGGAAGGGATAAGGGTATTTTGGGGTTTTTTAAAATGTTAGATATTAAGTTGAAAAAAAAAATAGTTGAGGTATCAATCTGTTACGAAAAAAAGTTTAGGGTATCAACTTGAAAAAGTGTGATAGTTGAGGGTAGCAATTAGCAATTAAGCCTATATATAATCGCATATATAATATATATTCCTATATACATTCACACAATTTATATTTACTTATATAACAAAATCTCTAAAAATCTAAATAAATATTTTAAACAGAAATACGACTCTTAATATTATCTATTCTTAGGGTATGGCCCATTCCTAGGAGGATGTATTTATATGTCTATATATATGTATATATATATCTATAGTGAGAGAGAGATAAATTTATTTAACAATGAAATCATACAATATCCGATAATAGTAAATAATAGTCCTAAAATCAATCAATAATAGACTGATAGCCTCCTTTGATGGATATAACATGCACACTACTTATCTGGCTCCAGAAGATCATACAAATCTTGGAGAACATTATTTAATAATAATATTACCTATAATCTACCTATAACAATATTTAGAAGATAATTGCCAATTCCTAAAAATATATATACAAAAATATTTGCTTTTACCAAAATGTCTACAAGGTCGTATTTGGTCCCACTACATGACTACATGGGCTTGGGCTTGGTTTGGGTCCAGCCTGGCCAATTTGGTTCAACCGGGTACTCAACGTCACATAATATAATAATAATAAATAATTAACTATTTATAATAGTCATGTCACAACTTGGCCTAGTTTTCCTAGTTAGGACATCTCCATGGCTAGGTTTCCCCGGGCATGACTAGTACACTAGTCAAGGCACACTGCTACATCTCCCGTGCCACAAATCCTAGTCGTCTAGTACTTTAAAACTCAACTATGGCTAAAGTCATATACCGTAATAATAACTAAATAATTAATTCTAAAAATCACAATTTAAATCAAATGAATAATAATAATATAATAATTCAAGATTTTCGGGAAGAGGAGCTACACGCAGGTACAATATTAGCCTCGGGGACAGAACCAGAGGATGCCCACTTGTGCCTATTGTAGGAAATTAGGGCATGTTTGGGATGTTTGTAGGAAGAGGCTGAAGGTTTGTCTATTTTGTGGATTCGCTACTCACCAGATGAGAGACTGCCCCACTGCACCTCCATATGGTGGAGCACAGGGTCAGAGAGAGAGAGCTAGGCCACCTGCAGCACAGTATCATGCCCAGCACCAGAGGGGCAGGGCTTTTGCGCTGACGGTCGAGGAGACCGATGTTGAGGGTGACGGGTTACCATGTCTGTCTTTCCTATTCTTCTTTTCCATATTGATGTGTGATTTCATTAGTACATGTCAGGATATTCTTGTATTGTGCTACATAGTAAAGTATCTCTGTTCGAGACTGAGAAATCACGACTAATAGGACCATAATTTATATGTTATTAGATATAGTTTTTGTAGTGCCTCGTCCCGCTCAATCAATCGGAGGAATCGAAACGCCAACGGTGTTCGGATTTAGCCATGCAACGGCTTGCTCGAAGACCCGTACAGTCGAGGTGACTCCTCGTTCAGGTGGGTGGCATCGATGAACTTGCCTCAGCTTGGCCTTCGCACTAATAAATCGAATGTTTTCAAATGCACGAGTAGGCTTGATAATAAAAGAGACAAATCCACATAGCTAAGGGAATAATCCCAAGTCGGGTCGATTGAGTTGAGAATATGGAAAGGTCCTACGGTCGGCTTAGAAGTGTTGCATGTTGTGCTTTCAAAATGATACTCGGTCCTTCGTCCCATGGCTTGGAATAAGGAAAAGTTGGTTTAAGTTGCCACGAAGTTATGGACTTAGCCTAAGTCGTAGGCGTCGTACGTATAAATGCTTGATAAAGCATACACGGTCCCATCATCCAAGGCTTGGCATAGCCTTGCCCGTCCCATGGATTAAGTTGTTGCACGATTAAGTTAGACAAGAGTTATGTTGGACTATCGAAGTCATAGTAAGCATTGTCCCGTGCTTTCTGCGGTTGTTCAGTCACATAGTCCTACGATCTCAAGGCTCATCTTATAAAGTATGACTTAGACGATAGCGTCGCGTAGAACACAAGTCGGTTTAAGGCACGAGCCATGGTCGGCACTATGAAAAGTTATCCACGGTCTATGGCACTTAAGGAACACGTTTTGTTCAAGTTAAGTAGGAAGGCTATGCGATAGTCGTTCCACAGGTTTCAAAGAAAGGAAAGATCATGCGACCATTTGTCGCCGAGGCGATCCCACATTTTGGAAGTCTCCAAGGATGTACGTTTTGCATCGTAGGGTCCTGATGCACTTTTGCATCGTATGGTTCTAATACATGTGTTGCATGATATGGTTCCGAGCACATTTTGCTAAGTATGGTTCTTGTCGTATCTTAAAGTAGGCCACGCATTCACGTGAGTCTGGGTGTTCTCGTAGGTGCGTGGTCATGGACAACTTGTCGACAAGGATTTTTTTCGACTGGTATTTCGCTGGGGCGCCGGGGCCAGTCGACCTAGGGGAAGACGTTATAGCAGCGCTGGATTGTACCGCGTGGGTAGTCAGGGACTTTCCATGGGGCTAGCTACCTTGCATTGAAAGACCCGCCGCCTACCCGAGCTATGTCCACGATGGCTTGGATTGCCAGTGACTTTCATATAGATAAGTTGGTGTGCTGAGCGGCAATCCGCATGCACGGTGTCGGTCGATTCAAAAAAGTATAAGCACGGCACGTTTGAATTAAGAAGGTAGACACGGTTGTAACACCATTATGGGCCTAAGATTTGGCTAAGCAAAGACACGTGCTTCGACACGAGATGTGGCATCGAAGTAATAAGTCGTCGGCATATAGAGTGGCATAAATTAGAATTGAGTACTTTCGAGTTAAGTGAAGAAGGGCTGTAGGGCAAGTTCGGTTAAGTCATATTGAATTGCGAGGCACAGACTCGATATATTATGGCACGACTACGTTATTATGGCACGAGTATAGGCAAAAGACTAAGTAGGGAGGCACTGCCTCAATTATATTAAAGCACGAATATAGTTTATGGCACGACCAAGTTGTTGTGTGCCAAATATGGGCCGAAAGGCGAGCACGAGTCGATAAGATGACGTTGTTGGCACGAGAAGGTCTAGAGGCAAGGTATAAGTTAGTTAAGTTGGTGCAAGGCACGATAATGGTCTAGAGACACAAAATAGGCCAGAGTTTATGTCCAAAAATTGATCCTAAGGCAAAAAAAGACAATCGTAAAAGGATATATGGCACAAAGTAAATAAACGTGTTGGTTTTGTATGGGTGAGCGAGGAGCTCACACCACCAGTACAGTTGAATACTGACACCCATACAGTGCCACGCTCACACCACCAGTACAGTTGAGTACTGACACCCACACAGTGTTTATGTGTAGGCATAGATAGAAGCTCGTTGGCACGGAGCTCGCTTGGAGGCGTCGAGGCATGGAGTCCCTTGGCGTATCGAGATGTGCGGCTGTATGGAGTCTAGACTTATACGGAACATAATGTATGAACATCGTCTATCTGAAGCATTCAGTGGCTCGTCAATTATATTGAGAGATGAGAGAGAGAGCAGAATGACTTATATTATGAGAAGAGTGAGCTTGAGTGATTGTAATCTCGGCCTCGTGCCCACCTATATAATCAATAAAAGAGCATATTTGAATGACTTGTGTTTGTTTTAACTTTTCGCTAGTGTTACTCAATATTTCTGCTTAGGACTTCTGTGTGATGATCCCGTCGCTTAGCCTGTAATCGGCCGTTATGGAACCCGCCTTGCGTAAGCGTAATCTAAGCTCACACGGCATCATGCCTTAGCGAGGACGATCGGTCCTACGGGACTGGGGTGTGACATAATGGTATCAGAGCACGTGTTTACGTCCTTGGACTTTCGATTGAATTCTTTAACTCTGATGTTGTTTCCGCAAACTCTGATGTTGTTTTTGTAATTAATATCGTTAGTACGCTCTCTCTCAATGTTCCGTGGAATGTCCATACAATAAGTCTATGTAATTTGCAAATCGTATAAGAATAGTTTTTTTGACAAAATAAAAGATGGTTCACATAAAAGCATGGTTGGCTAAGTCGGGCTAGGCATATACACCAAGATTGCATTGACCTTAGCAAAGTCGTATGTGGGATTCAAATGTGTCATACAAGAATGAGTTAGACTCGATTCATAAAAAGTAGTGGTTAGTTGCGATAGAGGTGCTATCGTAAGGCGATATCGTCAATGCGATATAGATGGAACATGCTTGAAATTGAAAAATGGTTCGAACGGAGATTCGAAGAAATCGATTGTGAATCGAATGATAGTTTAGAGGATTTGTCAAATGACTTTATCCCTCTCAGGGATGTCGATCGATTGAGGATACGGGGTGCCAATGAGTCTATCAGCAAGCGTCACATTGTATGCAAAGTCTTAGATTGAGTATCATTGAGTAAGTTGTAATCTTAAAGTTTATGACGAGTTGGTTTGAACAAATTAGAAATGACGCGACAAGAGTCGAATTGCACAGGTATGAATTGTGAATATGATTGAGTAGGTGTATTGAATCGAAGAAAAGTTAATGCATATGAACAGATGACTCGATCGAAAAAATCGATATGAATCGTATACGAAAAGTTAGCACGATTTGATGATAGTGTGCGTGAAAATGATTCGAATATTTTGAGATTGACTCTAAGGATTGGAATAGATGTTGCTCGATAATTTGAGTTAGCATAGATCGAGGCGTTTTAAGAAAATAAGTTGCTTGATAACTTAAGATAGACAGATGAACATATGTGATTATGGATTTGAACAAATTGGTCATGTGAATAGTTCGGGGATTATTGAACGAATTTTGATCTTGAATATCGAGAAGATTGTGGTATATCCAATTCGGATGATAGCATCGGTTGCATGACTCAAAATTTGTTGCAAATGAAGATCGTCAGGTTACGTATGTCATCGATGGTATTAAGGCATATCAAAGATCGATATATGATAACTTAGGGGTACTCTGATTCGAGGAATGACGATCATGTAAAGTGTTATTATTTTGGATGGATGCTTTACTTGAGATTTTGATGGAAAGTGATATTTGGATAAAAAGAAAGTATCTTGATTGCTTCGACGATAGCCACAATGTCGGCATTCTTGTCTTGCACGAGCACAACACCAGCCTTGCACATGCGTCACGTCAGATTTAGGGTGACCATTTCATGTGAGTGCTGACATGGTGATTCATGTCGCGGATGATCGAACTCAAAAAATCAAGACGTGGCAATTTGTATGCTTCGACTTGTGGTTTGATACGAAGGTAAATTCGAGGATTATTCGGACTTATGATTGACAATTGAGTAAACTTGAGGATTGAGTAGATCCAATCTGCGTATCGAGAATGAATCAGTCTAGACTCAAGACAAGAGTTACGCCACGATGAGAATGATTATCCTGCGAGAATGCGTGGTGATTTCATGTCCAAGCATGGATAGTCGGACTTGTGAGATTAGGGTGTAACTGTTTCACTTAACAAAATGCCTAAAAATCGGCTTTTGAAAATAAAACGAGAAAAAGTACAAGAAGCACAAATTGTTCTGGGAAGTATTACTATGGAAGTCTGATCTGAAGGTGATCACTTTGTTCCTTGAACCATACGATGATGATGAAGATCACTGCTAGAAGATGAACAACTGGAAGAACTAAGTCACCAGAAAGGTATCGACGCACTTGGGCACTGATTGCGAGGTCGAATGATTTCTTGCTTTGCTTCACTCTGTTCTGGAAGAAAGGTTGAAGAAAAATGCTCTCGAAAAATCAAAGTTTCTGGGCTCTGATCTCTATGTATTCTCCTCCCCCTCTGTATGAAAAAAAGTCTATTTATAGACTTAGCTTTTTGTGCGTAAAACTCAGCAAAAGTTTTGTCTTTACGCTAATAACTGCCATCCATAACTGAAGTCATCCTTTACACACGTTGACACGTGTCCCATAATTTCAATAAGAATAGGATGCATGTACACACGTTCTTCGAAATGTATGGCATGAAAACCACGTAGGCAAATCACGTTCCAAACTAGTCGGAAAGGATAGGGCGTAAAAACAACCCAAATATACCCTGAGCGTAAAGTAGTAGACTAGGCATAAAATAGCCCCAAAAATGGACTTCCCGCGTAAAGTGGTTGATAAAACAACCTTGAGCGTAAAGGTAGCCCAAATAAACTTTATGCACACGTCAACTTTGAGCGTAAAAAGGCTCATATAGTATTCATGCGTAAAAGAAGCCATCTTGTGAGCGTAAAATAGCTCAGTCCACGTACTAAACGACAAATATTGATTTCTGTGTAAAACAAATCCCTTCGAATCCTGTGTTATACGCCGTTAGTAGATCTTTATGTCAGACCCATTATTACTTTGTATTAAATACATGATTTGACAGCCTGTCTCAAGCGTAAAGTAGTCGGCTTGCCCCTGGCGTAAAATAGCTGACCTGTCCCTGGCGTAAAGTAGCTGACTTATCCCTGGCGTAAAGTAGCTCATTTTGAGTGTAAAGTTCTATCTCTTTGACTCAGTCTATGAAGCATTTTTTTACGCTCCTACAATACCCCCTTCAAAGTTTTCGGAATTTGAAGAGACTTCAAGAATTTCGAAATACTTTGAACATGAAAAGTCAAGAAATAGCGCCGATCGATACTCAACCGTCATAATGAATTCTCTCTCGAAACATTCAAACGCCTCTTCATCTCCCCGAGTTTCATTAATAATGATCAGTTTTCCATAAGGAATATGAAGAGTTGATTTGATTGTATATATAAGAAGAAGTTCTTCATCCTCACTTTTCATCCTCATACTGTCATGGCACCGAAGAAAGAGATAGAGACTAACAAGAAAAAGGCTCAAGGCTCAAAGTTGGACATAGAGATGGAGGTTGAGCGAGCACGCAACTTCATGGAGTGCTTTGGACTGACTCCAGCGATCTTTGATCGTATAAATGGTGGTCCCTCAACTGCCTACGAAGGATCAGGTGATGCAGAAGTATTCCTCAATCTGATGCGTCGTTCAGGGATCCACAATGTGCACGAGTTAGGCGCCTCCCTTCGTCAGCCCAACGAAGGAGAGAAGAAAAAATAATGTTTTGTGTAAAAGTGTCATCTATGTACTATGACACTCAACTTATCTTTAGGGGCCTACTCTTTATAAAATAAAATTCTGGTGTTATCTCTACCTTTATTCTCGTGATGCATAAATATAGAATCATTCTACATCTTTTTTGACTGTTTCCATGTTTGTTTATTCCCAAGAGAAACAAAACAACACGTGTCAACTATTCTGTGGTCATGAGTGCCTCTTTTTAGGATCTTTCTCGAAATAGACTCACGCTAACTGTTTCTTCGACCCTTTATAAATAGCTGAGTTAAATAATGTTTTATGCATTCTCATTCTCATTCTCATTCTTTTTCTCCGAAGATAGCTATTTGCAAGATTTTTTTCTCCAACAAGAGATTGATAATGACGATGCTTTCCGATGTCGTTCCTCTGTACGCCCGGTTACCAGACGTTGATTCAACCACTCTTAGAACCGAACCATCTGATCTTAATGGTAAGTTTGATTCATAAAACAATCGTCTGTCTTTGAACTTTTTGTTGAAAAATAGATGCCTATCTTTAATAGATAAGGCACGCCTACTGAAAATGAGCACAAATCCTTGATAGATATGGAGCGTATAAAACACAGGCGTAAAATCTTTTAGATAAGTTGCACATGAAACACAGGCGTAAAGCCTTGTTAGATAAGGTGCACATGAAACACTGGCGCAAAGCCTTGTAGATAAGATGCACATGAAACATGGGCAAAAAAGCCTTGTTGAATAAGGTGCACATGGAACACTGGCGTAAAACCTTGTAGATAAGATGCACATGAAACACGGGCGTAAAATACTGGCGGCCCTTCACTAATATGCGTTTGATGACACTTCTGTTTAAAACAATTTTTCTCTACTGTTTTCTGCAGAAGTTTGGCTGAAGAACTTTTCCAGAACCGGTATTGGCGACTTGGATGCTGTGAGGAGCATTCTTCTAACATCAACATCAGGGAGCTCATGCGCTTTTGACGCACAAACCAGACAACTCAGAACTCTTCGTGGGATAAAAGGGTCTTCCTCAGATAGTAGGAAGAGCCTTTACACACGAAAAGTTGGATGGTGGAGTCAACTCTATCCCGAGAAATTGGGTAGTAGAGTTCCTTTCATGACAGAACTAGGAATCGTATCCCAATGCTGTATATATTCCTATCTCTTCTGAAGGGCCGCCATTTCTCTACCAATTGTATTGGCAGCAACGCATCTTCGAGATGCCATACTCTGGGGTTCTTCTCTCGTCTGAGAGAGAAGACTAGAGTTAATTCCTACTGCTCTTGTCGCCATTAAGGCTCAAACAACAAGGAATTGACACCAACAACGAATCCGATGAAGAAGATCCAAAGAAGAAATAGATCTCGATTAGGTCATCGTTGTTTGTATAGAATGAAAATCCAAGATGTAATAGATTTCCATTATGATTTGTAAGAAAGTCTAAGAAATGTAATAGACTTTTATGATGATAAAGTGAGAATGGAAATGACAAGTCTTCTATACTCAATAATTTGTATCTATCCAGAGGTAATATGGACATGATAGATAATGAAATCTCGTTTTCTTTTTCAGAGTATACAACACTATCAGAGGTAATATGGACATGATAGATCGTAACAACTCAAAGAAAACTAGATTAATATCTATTCAGAGGCCAAATGGACATGATAGATAGGAAATACCAGCAAATTTAATATTTATTCAGAGGTCATGATAACATGATAAATAATAAATCCAACTTTTTATACCAACTGGTAAGATAAAAGATTAAAAATTCTTCTTCAAAGAGACAAGTTACCAGCTTAACCAAACATTGGTAGCTGGAGAAATAAGAAGATAGATGGCATTAAGGATACATACCAATATTGATGAAAGAATGAATGAACCAACGTATCTTTCGGAAAACGAAAGGTCAATTCAATTCCACAATTAAATGAATGAATCTGCCCTAATGAATGAACAGGTCTTTTCGGGAATGAAAAGTTGTTTTCAATTTTAAGGACCAGTTTATTAATAGATCTCTTCAATAAATAGGTGAGAACTCTTTGTAACATTTCATTCTTATTTCCACTCCTCTATCGGAAATGTCTTCCAAGGATGTGCAGCAAAAGAATGAAGTCTCCATGAAGGTTGAGGACGCCATCGAGACGCATCCCGTTGAGCCAAGTGTATCAGGCCCAACCGAAATAAGCGAAGGCTCTTCTACGCCCAAGCCACCGCAAGACATTTTCACGTTCTTAATAGAGCCAGGGAAAACTCCTGAGGAAGAGGCGCTGAGGATGGCCGCCTGCAAGTTTTTTGTGAATTCAGGCAACGATGCCTTCGATGCATTGGCCGACTATGTATTTAATAAGGAAGGCAGTGGTCCTCGTCCTTAATCCTTTGTTCAGAACAAAAATAATAATAAAAGAAATTTTATTTTCATTCTGTCTTTTTTTTTATACATATACTTCTTAAGAAATTTGCCATTGATCGACATCATGAGTAGATCTCTATTGGGCTTGGATAACCGATAGGCGCCATTGGAAAACACGGTCTCAATTACATAAGGACCTTCCCATTTTGCTTAGAATTTCCCTTTGCTTTTGTGAGTCATCACCATCGGTCTTCGAACAGCTAATACCAGCTCGCCAACCTTGAATATCCTCTCTTTAACTTTACGGTTGAAAGTTCGAGATATACGGGCTTGATATAGCTCAATATTCTGTTGTGCTTGAAGACGCTTTTCGTCCAATCGTTCAAGTTCTTGGAGTCGTAAGCGATCATTATTCTCTATAGTTAGCTCATTAGCAATGGCTATTCGAAGAGATAGAATCTGGATTTCTAATGGAAGGACAGCCTCACATCCATAAACCAGTGAGAATGGTGTAAAACCAGTAGGAGTTCGGACTGTTGTTCGATAAGCCCATAAATATTCTCCAAGTTTCTCATTCCAATCACGTTTATTAGAAGAGACAGACTTTTTGAGAAGTTTAATGATCGTCTTGTTGAAAGCTTCGGCTAAACCATTAGCAGCTGGATTATAAGCCGTAGAAGCCAGATTTTGAATTCGATTCTTATCACAGAATCGATAAAATGCCTGACTGGCAAATTGTGGTCCATTGTCATGAACTATCCATCAAGGAATCCCGAAACGATAAATGACATGGTGTTTGATGAAGCTGATCACATTAGATGTTTTCACTTCAGCAAGGGGAACTGCTTCTGCCCACTTAGAAAAGTAATCGGTTATAGCCAATATAAACCGATATCCTTTAACAGAAGGAGGGTTAATCGGACCAATGATATCCGTACCCCAAGCTTCGAAGGGCCAAGAAGCTGCTGTAGGATGTAGAAATTCAGAAGGTTGGTAGATAAAGTCAGCATGAATCTGACATGCTTTACACCTTCTGGCGTAATCTACAGCATTTGCTATCATGGAAGGCCAATAATACCCCATTCTTCGAATGCGGTCCTGTAACTTCGGACCTGGTTGATGAGTACCACAGACACCATCATGAGCCTCACGGAGTGTCTGTTTAGCTTCACTTTCTGAGAGACAGCGCAGCAAGAGTCCATCGTATGAACAACGATATAACATATGTAAAGACGAATCATAGTAAAATCGAAATGATCGTCTCTTGATTGATGCAACTTCTTTTGGATCTTCAGGTAAAATTCTATAAACCGCATAGTCAATGAATGGACTTCTCCAATCCTTCTGCTGGGAACTTGACTCTGTAGTATAACTATGTTCAATATACAGATTATTCTTGACACAGAATAAGTCTCGGTCCAACATAGTAATTGTATTTTGTCTTCGAATTGGAACAGCCAAGTCTGCAGCTAAGCTAGCAAGAGCATCAGCTTCCACATTCTGAGAACATGGTACGAACTCGATGAAGAATCTTTTGAATAAAAAGATCAACTCGATTACCACTTGATGATAAGGGATGAGATCAGGATTTCTGACTTCATAAGTTCCTCTAACTTGATTAACAATTAGTTGAGAATCTCCATAAGCTTCTAGGAACTCAATATCCAATTGTTTTGTTACTTGGAGACCAATCAGCAAAGCATTATATTCTGCTACATTGTTAGAGCATGGCTCATTGAGAGAGTAGGCACGGTATATGACCATTTTATCAGGAGAAACCAAAACGATTCCTACTCCAGATACAATATTTCCTTTAGGTCCAACCCGTGATGCTCCATCAAAATATAATTGCCAGATGTCATCCTTCAAAGTCATGTTGCAATCCACGACTTCATCTGGAATGTCCTCATATAACTTCGATGTTTCAGGTATAGGGTGAGCAGCTAAGAAATCAGCTAATGCTTGACCCTTCACTGATTTTTGAGGTACATAAACCATGTCATAAGGAGTGAGCAACATCGTCCAGGTAGCTAACCTAGAGTTAAGAATGCTCAGTTTTCTCATTAATACCCGAATGGGATTTATTCTAAAGATAACATGAATAGTTTGTCCTGTCACATAATGTCTTGTCTTTTGGACAGCAAAAACTAAGGCCAGATATTCCTTTTCTACAGGAGTATACCTGTGTTCAGCTCCGACCATCATTCGGCTAAGATAATAAATTGCTTGTTCATGCCCCATATCACTTTTTTGTGCAAGAAGAGCACCAAGTGAATGATCCAAAGCTCGAACATATAGCAAAAATGGTCTTCATACCACTGGAGGTACCAGAACAGGTGAATTTGTAAGGTATTGCTTGATGTTATTGAAGGCTTTCTGACACGCTTCATCCCAAACAAATGATACACCCTTCTTTAATAGACGGGAGAAAGGTTGACATCTCCCAGAGAGATTAGATATAAATCTCCTGATATAAGCAATGCGATCCTGAAAGCCACGGAGTTCTTTCAGATTACGAGGAGGACGCATTTCAAGAATTACTTTAACCTTATCAGGATCAACATGGATACCCTGAGAAGTAATGACAAATCCTAAAAACTTGCCACTGGAAACCCCCAAAAAAGACTTACTAGGGTTCATTTTTAATTGATGTTGACGTATCAAATCAAATACTGTCTTCAAGTCTTGAATGTGATCATCTTTTGATCGACTCTTAACAGCAATGTCATCTACGTAACATTCAACTGTCTTCCGTATATGTTCTTGAAAGATGTTGCTCATAGCCCGTTGATACGTGGCACCGGCATTTTTAAGACCAAATGGCATAACCGTATAGCAGTAAACCCCAAGGGGTGTACAAAAAGCAGTACGCTTTTCATCTTCTGGATGCATCTTAATTTGATTATATCCTGAGAATCCATCCATGAAAGACATACGTTCAAAACCACATGTATTGTCTATCATGACATCGGTAATCGGAAGTTGAAATTCATCCTTTGGATAAGCTGCATTAAGATCTCGAAAATCTATGCAAACTCGGACTTTTTCGTTCTTCTTCATAACATGAACAATGTTAGCAACCCAGTCTGGGTGTTGTTCTTCACGAACAAAGCCACATGTGATCAGCTTTTTGACTTCCGCTTCAATTACATCCATCATATCTGGTCGAAAATGCCGTTGCTGTTGTTTTACAGGCTTGGCATTAGGAAGAATATTGAGTTTATGAGTAGCAACTTTAGGATCTAGACCCGGCATATCCTCATAACTCCATGCAAAAATATCAATATATTCTTTGATCAGTTTTATCAACTCTTCCTTTTCGTCCTCAGAAAGGTTTTTACTGATGAATATTGGTTTAGACGTTGTTCCATCTCCAACATCAATCTGGACAATCTCATCCTCTGTAGGTGGCTGTCGCTGTTCAAAACAAAGTTTCCATTGAGTGTCCATCTGTTGAGCCCAATGATCATTCTCAAATGGTTTATGTTTACCATCAGTTTGAACCATATTTACTGAGAATATTTGTTCAGATTCATCATAATAACCTCCTCTAACATATGAGAAGTGAGACGTATCAGATTCGATGAATTGGATTTCTTTCGAATCTGATGATTGTGAAGAGCTAGAAGAGAATTTTTCTTGTATATCGTCATTAAACATGTGGGACGGATCATATCCTAACCTATGACGAGTTTTCTGGTAAAACGAATCACCACATAATGGTAATCGTCTACCTTTGTCTTGATTGAGACCTTGCATAGTCTTCAAATCATATCCCATATTCTGAATAATCTTGAGAGATTGTTGACTGTATTTGTCAATTCGGATTCTTTCTTTATCTTTATCTCTAAGATCATCCGTTTGAACAACAGGGATATTTCTAGCCAGGCCAAACACAATTTGACGCTTGTTTTTCTTATCAGACGGAATCACGAAATAAGATTCCTCGTGACGTCTATAAGTTACACAAGCTTGCGATGAAGCGGCTACAGGAAGAAGATAGGGAGAAGATGTTAGGAACCTCTGAGCATAAGGTCCAACATCGACATGAGAAGGAAAAGAATTTTTCTTATTGTCAATGTATAAGGTTTCCTCTGTATCTATGTCGTCTTTATATTGATGACTTTGATTATCAGAAGATAAAGTTATTCTTTCAACAAATTTGACAGCCATATACTCAAAAAGGAAATCTTCATTGATATCGAAAAGTACAAAATGATCAATATTTACATCATTTACAATTTGACTACTACGCTTCGGATTGATCATTAACGGACCATCATCCGTCTTCTGCGTAGACTTGCCAAGATTGACGATCAATGGTGGCTCTGGATCATTCGTACGAAAAGTACGCCCTTTGACCTTGATCACAAGAGGTTGAACTTGGCTTTTAGCAGAAACATTCACTGATTCCTTAGATGAAGCTTGAGTTCTTCCTTTAACCTTGATCATCAGAGGTTGATTGTTGACAGGTTGGGGTTGAATTCGCCCTTTGACTTTGATTTTCAAAGGTTGCTCTTCTGGTAAATCTTCATTAATAGGCTGATCTTCGACAAATGATCGATCTTCAGCCATGTCTGATATCTCCTTTACATGTTCTTGTTTGTAGAGCTTTGAATTAGAAAAATAGACTTCGACACCCTTGAAAGGATTGATATCAGCAAACTCAGTCTTCACAACCCCTTGGGAATCCACGTACTTGAAGCATTGGTGGAGAGTTGAAGGCACGATGTTATGCTCATGTAACTATGGTCTTCCAAGAAGGATGTTGTAGGATACGTTTGAATTAATAACATAGAATGTTGCCATCGTTCGAAGATCACCAATCTGGATTTTCAGACGAATTTTCCCCAGTGGTTTACTCTTTCCAGAGTTGAATCCAACGATTGTCGTACTAGTGTAAGTCAAGTCACTAGTAGGAATCCTCAACGGTCTTATCATACTTTGAAGAATTATACTAATGGAAGACCCAGGATCAATATAAATCCTGTCAACTTCAGTAGATTCAATATACCCAGTATAGCACAAAGGCCTGTCATGCTTGTTATGCTTCAACAACATATCTTCTTGTGTAAAGGTAATATTAGGAATTACCTCCATCACACTATGACATTGTGGGCATGACACTGGTATATTATCAGGAGTCTTGAGTTAAACTAAGCAGGAATCAGCTTGCAGCAAAGCTTCACTCAAGGTTTTACGACTTTCTTTAGAAAGGCGAAGCAACTCGAAGATAGATAGTCTAGCCGGAGTATTGGCTAACTGGGCTAGAATATCAAATTTATAGGGTTTCATCACCACTCCCTGACTGGAAGTAGACTTCAACGGGACATCAAAGCGTACTGCTTTCTGTTTCCCCTTTTCAACCACAGATAGTTTAGTAGGAACAGGAGACGGTTGAGTTGGTGGTGTTTCAACATTCTCTGCTTCTTTGGAGGATCCCTCATAATCTTTGTGGTACTCTTTCCCAGATCTTGTACCAGCAAAGGTTTCTTCTTCAGACTCAGAAGAAGGAAGTACCATATTGCAGGATTTAATCTTCCTTTCCTTAGCCTTCTTCTTACGAGGATTGTTATGAGGAATCTCAGAACCCAATCCAACAGTGGATTTTTAATTTTGAATTTGTAAAGGAAGTCGTATTCCTTTATCATAATTCAAACCTTCTGCCTTTTGAAAGTCATAACCCATCTTCTTCATGAGAAGGACAGATTGCTGACTGTACAAGTGAGTGGGCAGCAGACTTTTGACAGGTGGTTCAACAGAGGAAGAAGAAGAGATCTCTGTAACTACAAGAGAATGAGGAATAGAAGTCTTTGTAGCTACGGGAGGAGAAGGATTCGGGATACGAGGAAAAATCCCTACAGGAGCTTTTCATAGGCAGCGAAGACTTGTTATGCCCTGTATAAGGGAACGCTATTCATGTCTAGCCACTGCTGATGAGTAAGCTTGAGCTTTGTAGGAGGAGCCAGACTTGGAGGGCATAAGCTCAATCCTCTCAATCTATCTTCCAAAGGAATGCCATCCCATAAATGATCCAATTCATCAGGATCCGGAATAACATGAGAAATCATGTTGCAGGTTTTAACTTTATTATCTTTCCTGGATTTTGAAGTTTTACCTTCATCTTCCATTTCAGGTACTAAGTCAGGATGTACCCACATAATTTCACCATTCTTTAATGTAAGAGGCAACAATCCTTTATTTTCTTCCTTGGCAGGCGGAATATTTACAATCTTCATCGTCGCCTTCGGAATTGGAACAATTCCATCTGGTATTTGTTGAGAAAGAAAATCTCCGAATTGAAGAGAAACCATATTGGTTGTGACCGTATGCTCATCGTTAGTTAAAGAGATGGCATTGGCATTAATCAGCTCTTGAATTTTCTTTTTTAGGACATAACAAGCCCTGGTGAGATGATTGATGTATCTGTGATAGATACAATATTTGGGATTGTCAGTCAGATTCACCTCATTAGGCCTCTTTGGCTCCGGGATCTGGAGTTTGCCACTCTTCACCAGACATTGGAATATCCCTGGGATATCACTCTCGTCAAAAGAATATTCTTCTTTTGGCTTAGAAGACTCCTGATTATTCGGCGTCATTTTGTTCTTGGAAAGATTAACCATAAGGGTGTCCTTTCCTTTTGCATTACGATTACCAGAATTATTACCAAGATTACCTTTCTTTCTTTTATCTTCTGAGGCAAAAATCATCCCATGTTCACGAGCCAACCTACCATTGGTCTCAGCAGAAACTGCTGCTATAATAAACGAAGCCCAATCTGTGAATTGGGAACCCGTGAAGACAGCAATGGATGGTCGTAGATTCATCTTGCATGTATCAATTAACGCTGAATCTGGCATACCATGAGGCATCTTTAGAGTCGCCTATCGGAAACGTTCAATGAACGTCCGAGTATCTTCTTTCTCCTTTTGTTTGATTTCTATTAAGGAGGACATGTTTATGTCCATACCTCCTTCATAGAAGCGGGAGAGAAATATTGCCTTAAATTCGTCAAAAGACGAAATACAATTGTCGGGTAAACTATGATACCAGTCGTAAGCTGAACCCGTCAAGCACCCAATGAACACTCGAGTGAGAAGAGCATCATTTTTCTGTAGATGTACAGTCATAATATCAAAGTAATTGATATACTGACTGGGAGAAGCCTTTCCATCAAACAATACCATTGATTGTGGCTTAAATTTGTAGGACCGTTGAGCACCTCTAGAGGGGGGTGAATAGAGTGCATGTGTGCAGCGGAATATAATCACCAATTAAATATTTAAACTATGGCAGATATGTAAGAGACAGTAAATAGAGATAAAAAATTCAAACTCAGTGACACGGCGATATATACTGGTATCCCTCTGAGAGGACTAATCCAGTCTCGAGTACTCTTGCTCGATGTTAATCCACTATGGCACAAGCTTTAACTGAGAGCTTGCAGTCTCTTACAACACCGTGCTTGGTGACGAGCGCACGACCAGCTCCACACATACACCGTGCTTGGTGACGAGCGCACGACCAGCTCCACAACAAGAAAAGTTGTTGAAACTTGGAACGACCTATTTACAACTCTTGAGTAACCAAAAGACTCTAAATCAACTCTGATAGTACTGGCTTTTGGCTAAGAGATGTACATGTGAGATTTGAAAATCTTGGATCGTTAGAAAATACTTGAGTAATAGAGAAGAGAGAATGAAGAATGAATTGATGATTTGAAATGAAAAGTTCTTCTCTATTTATAGGTGTTTTCTCCAACCGAACTCGGGCAGAACTCGGACAGAGTTCGGATGCAAATATCTCGCAAAGAGACGTTGCTCGCATATTTGGAGGCAACAGAAATTTGAATAACTTGTGACCGAACTCGGTCAGAGTTCGGACCGAACTCGGGCCGAACTCGGTTAGGAGTTCTGTCAGGAGATATTTAAAAATCTTTTGCAAAAACAGTTTTCAAATTTGTTTTTGGTTATTTGCAAAATTATTTTGAAAGACTATTTTCGAAATATATTTTTGAAATATTTGTAAACAAAAATATGAATGGTAAATAGGTAGGCTTTTTGGAAAGTGGACAGTTTTAACCCTAAGCCAGTATTACCACAATTGATTTTACAGAATAAATCCTAGACTCAATAAAATATAAAATACAGAATAAAATGAAAAATGAGTCTCCAGTAGATTTGATGATGTTGACGCTTTGATTGATGCGGTACATCGTCCGTTGAATATGATTTCATGAATCCTGAAATGATTAGCAGTATTTTCTATATTTTGTGTATTGACTAAAGTGTATGTTGATTATCGAAATCGGGTATGACCATGGAATGGGCCAACAATCTCTCCCATTTTGATAATTGACAAACTTGAGTCTATACCAAAATATATTTATATCAAATAGAACAAAATACAAAGTACCTGAAAAAAATATTTAGATTTTTGTTTTTGGATTGTTGTATATGCGCACTTTTGCAGGAGGAGCATCAGCTGGAGGGACCTCAGCATCAGCAGCTGGAGCAGGAGCAGCTCCAGGTGGTGCAGGAAATCGATGAGAACGAGTCAGCTCAACAGGAGGAGAAGAGATGGCACACGTCTCAAGATCAATCTCGAAACGTCGAAAAATGGAAGCAAGGTGCATAGGATATACTAGATTCCTACCTGCATTTTTGCAGTTAAGCATCCAGGACATCATAGTTTTGGGAACGGAGAATGGGATGCCAAAGTGGATGTGATATAGAGCAGAAAGTTCCAAAAAGGTAACTTCATCAGTAGAGCCTTTTTTCGGAAGAAGAGCAGAAAATATCATATGATGAAGCTCATAGAATGTTTGGTTCAGATGTTTGGCAAAAATTCTCCGGAGAGGAGGGTTAGGATGACAAATTAATTTCCTAAAAGAAGCCAAAGTGACATCAGCAGGGAACTGAATGTGGTAGATGTCAACTAATGCATCACCAAGATCAGGAATGTGAAAGAATTCACTGATGTCGGTGGCGCTAAATTCTACTTCTTGTCCAGCAATGCAAGAATAGAAATTGCCGTTTGGTTTTACCTGTAGATTACAGTAAAACATACGGACTGCATTGTCATAAATGCTCTCTTGGACCTCGAAGAAATTAAGGTATCCAAGTTGGTCAAAAATTTGAGCATATTCAAAGAAAGTAGTAAAATTAACGAAAGCTCCAGAGCAAATACGACGACTAGAGAAAGAATCGAACCAGAGATCCGAGAAGTCTTTATCGGGGAACAAAGTAGCATCGTACTCTTCGGGATCTCTAGGTCGTGCTGGACTAAAGAGACTAGCAGGGGTGTAGTCAGAGGAAGAGGAAGCACCTTGAGAAGAGGTTCCTCTTTGACGTTTGGGGGCCATGAGGAGATGGAAAGAAAAAGAATACCTTTAAGGAAGAAGGAAGGAGAAGGAAGATGACCGCCCACTGGAACTCGTCGAACCCTTGCTAAGAAGGAGGAGGAGAGGCTTCTAGTAGGAGAGGAAGGCTTTCCACGTTTTATTGTGAAGAAAAAGTGGAAGGAAAGTTGGATTATATAGGCACTAGGGCCGGCTGTTCGGTTCTGGAAGTTACCACAGCGCCGACCGAACTCGGTCCGAATTCGGTCCGAACTCGGTCATAGTTCGGGCCGAGTTCGGCCACTTGCATTCCCGAGATAAACAGTGCAGGCTGGTAAGTTTAAAAGTTAAATTTAATAACATTGACTGTTTTATTAAATAACGATTGTTATTTCTGAGTTAACTGTAGGGGTTGTCCCAGCTAACGGAGGTTCACCGGGGAACTCTTAAATACCGCTTCGCTTCGACCTTAGCCGTGGTGACAGACATACCCTTTTTAAGTTTATAATCAAAAATAATTTTCGTTAAATAAAAATATCAAGTCATAAATTCAAATTTAATTACCATATGCATTATGAGTCCGAGAATTCAAGAATGCCGAGCTCACGCCTCAAAATGTTAAAACGGTCTTCAGCCAATGGTTTAGTGAATATATCTGCTAGTTGATGAACAGTGTCAATAAACTCTAGGCAAATATCCCCATGTTGTTGATGATCACAAAGAAAATAATGTCTAATTTCTATGTGTTTTGTGCGTGAATGACAAACAGGGTTCTTAGTCAGATTTATTGCACTAGTGTTGTCACAATAAATAGGAACATTTGTATAGTACAGATTGTAGTCCTCTAGGGTTTGCTTCATCCACAAAATCTGAGCACAACAACGTCCTGCGACGATATACTCAGCCTCAGTTGTTGATAATGCTACTGAATTTTGTTTCTTGCTAAACCAAGAGACTAAGGCCTTTCCTAAGAAATGACATGTGCCACTGGTACTTTTATGATCCACTTTGCATCCAGCAAAATCCGCATCCGAGTAACCTATAAGGTCAAAGGATTTGGTTTTGGGATACCATAAGCCAACTGTAGAAGTTCCTTTAAGGTATCGGAAGATACGCTTAACGGCACCAAGATATGATTCCTTAGGGTTTGCCTGATAACGTGCACATATACAAACGCTAAACATAATATCAGGGCGACTAGCAGTTAAATATAATAAACTACCAATCATACCTCGATACTTACGCTGATCGACAGGTTTGCCACTTTCATCGGCATCAAGCTTTGTAGATGTAGCCATAGGCGTCCCGATTGGCTTTACATTCTCGAAGTCGTACTTTTTCAGTATGTCCTTCGTGTACTTAGCTTGGTTGATGAATGTTCCAGTCGAGTGTTGTTTGATTTGCAGTCCTAGGAAGAAGTTCAGTTCTCCCATCATACTCATCTCAAATTCACTCTGCATACACTTGGCAAAATCTTGACAGAGTTTTTTATTAGTAGAACCAAATATAATGTCATCCACATAGATTTGCACTAGAAGTATATCATCATTCATGGATTTTATAAATAAAGTAGTATCAATCTTTCCTTTCGAAAATCCATTATCAAGTAAGAAGGCACTTAGTCGTTCATACCAAGCACGAGGTGCTTGTTTGAGTCCATAAAGTGCTTTCTTAAGCTTGAAGACGTGATCAGGTTTTTGAAAATCTTCAAAACCAGGGGGTTGTTTCACAAAAACCTCTTCTTTCAAAAATCCATTTAAAAATGCGCTTTTCACGTCCATTTGAAAAAGTTTAAAATTATTAAAACATGCAAATACGTAAAACATGCGGATGGCTTCTAGTCTAGCAACAGGAGCATAGGTCTCATCATAATCAATTCCTTCTTCTTGATTATAACCTTGTGCAACTAGACGTGCTTTGTTGCGTAGAACTTGTCCATCTTTACTGAGTTTATTTCGGAACACCCATTTGGTACCAATTATCGATTGACCAATTGGTTTAGGAACAAGTTCCCAAACTTGGTTTCTCTCAAATTGATTAAGTTCCTCTTGCATGGCAGAAATCCAAAACTCATCAGAAAAAGCTTCATCAACATTCTTAGGTTCTATTTGTGAAATAAATGCTACATTTGCTGCTAATTCAGAATCTTTAAGAGATGAACGCGTACTTACACCTTTGGATACATCACCTATAATGAGAGTTTCTGGATGATCTGGCTTGAATCTTAATGATTCAAATCTTTGGGCCATACCCTTTACAAGACTTTTCTCAGTTCCTGCATCTTCGGAACTTTTATCAGTCCTTGCCTCTTGGGTCAGATCTTTCTCAGAATTCTTCTTAGTCTTTTTAGGTGCATCTTCATCATCACTGTCGCTAGATTTGTGACTATTCAACTCATCAAAAGTAACATTAATACTTTCTTCAACAATCATAGATCTTTTATTAAAAATTCTATATCCCTTACTCTTAGCAGCATATCCGAGAAATATCCCGTCATCTGCTTTGGAGTTGAACTTTCCCAAGTTATCCTTGGTGTTCAGGATAAAACAGCGACAACCAAAAACTTTAAAATAAGAAATGTTTGGAATTCTTCCAAACCAAAGCTCATATGGTGTTTTCTTCGAGATTGGTCAAATTAACACCCTGTTTAAAACATGACAGGCTGTACTAACAGCTTCTGCCCAAAAGTATTTAGGAAGATTATACTGATTCAGCATGACTCTAGCCATTTCGCTTAGAGTACGGTTCTTCCGCTCCACAACACCATTCTGTTGGGGAGTTCTAGGACAAAAAAATTCGTGGTAATATCCACTATCATCACAAAACTTTTTGAAATCAGAATTTTCGAATTCGCCACCATGATCACTTCGGATACGAGTAATCATGAAGCCTTTTTCGTTTTGTACCTTTTTACAAAATATCTGAAATTCAAAAATAGCATCACTTTTGTTTTATAAAAAGTAAACCCAAGTAAATCGAGAGAAATCATCAACTATAACAAAAGCATAGAGCTTACCGCCAAGACTAGCGACTCTACTAGGACCAAATAAATCCATATGAATCAACTGCAAAGGTCTCGAAGTACTTACAGCGTTGATGGATTTAAAAGTAGACCTACGTGCTTTGTTCTTTTCACAGTCTGCACATACCAGATCTCTCTTGAATGGAATTTCAGGGAGTCCTTTTACCAACTTTTTTATATTCAGACGTGAGATAGTATCCATGTTTGCATGTCCTAGTCTCATGTGCCATAGCCAGCTTTTATCTTGATTGGCTACTAGGTACCTTCCTGCATTATTAGTATTCTCCAAAAAGAAAACATAAATATTGTCTTCTCTAATCCCTTTATATACGGGATCACCAGATGACATATCATATATGGTACATTTATCTTTCACAAAGTTGATACCATAACCATTATCTGCCAAATGGCTTATGCTCAATAGGTTATGTTTCAATTCAGTTACTAGACAAGCATCCTTTATTATTAGATAAGGAGAAATACCTACAGTACCATTACCTATTATATCACCTCTTAAGTTGTTTCCGAAGGAGACGTATCCTTC
>JANAVB010004800.1:33897285-33987756 GCA_029216955.1 Iris pallida | reverse complement strand
CCCCCTGTTTAGAACCCGACCGCAAGTACTCCTTTTCGCCCTTGATTTCTTCCCGCACGTTCACGTCGTTTTATAATCCGTAAGTTGCTACACGTAGACCATAAACCCTCTTCGAATCCCATCAGAAGGATTTTGACATCACCCCCTAGATTGATTAAAAATCGTTGCAAAGTCGAGTAAAAAATTGGACTCGAAAACAGAGTATCGGGCAGTCCAAGAACCTAACTTGGAGCCATTTTTTTGATCAGCTCATTAGGATTTTTGATAAACTAATTGAAAATAGTCAAGGACAACATAACCGAGATTAAATGCACTTCATAGAATTTTATTTCGTTTATTGTACAGAAAGTTACTGATGATGAACTTGTGTTAAAACTATTTTAAAAATATTAAAAACTTAAAAATCGTCCCGATACGACATGCGCCCCCAAACCGGGCGACATAGTTACGCACTATATGCATCAAAAGGCGTGTATGGATGTTTCTGACGTGTGGGAACTGACGAAACTCGATTTCGTTGCACGTACGTGAAGAAATTAGTACATATCCGTCGAGATACCCCCGTATCGACATTTTGCAAACTTGGTCATAACTTCGTGCACGTTCGTCAGATCGACCCAAACTTGTGCCATCAGGACCAAATCGATTTTTGGTTCTGTATGCCAAGTTTGGTCCGATTCTGAGAAGGTTGATCAGAACGCCGATTTGGCGAGCTCGCAACCCGACCCAACGGCATTTGTGTACGGCTCATCGGAATCCAAATTGGACATACCGTTGGGTTCGTCTCCTCAAACCGGATCCGTAGACATTAGTTTTGACAACTTTAGATACCGTAACATTGGCATTGCATTTCGGTACAAAACGGTCCAATGCGGACATTATTTTGACCCAAAATTATGATTTTGCTCATGTTCCAGAATTGGACTTTTGGACAGGCGTTTCCTAGATATCAACGTACCATCAGACACTTCATTTTCATCCAACATTTATCTCAATCAAAATCCTAGTAGTATCCGCGGAACAATGCACTTGCACGACGTCTTCCGTCGATCAGAGTACCCCCGAGTTATTGCATATCGATCTTTGATACGCCTCAATACTATCGACAATATGCGTAAAACCTGACGATCTTCCTTTGCACCAATTTCGAGTCGTGCAATGATGCTATCGTCCGACTGGATAATCTCCTCGACATTCAATTCAAGTTCGATCATTATCCCTCGAATCATTCACAACATCAAATTCTTCAAACCCAAATTCGCGTATTCGTTCATCCCTTTATCTTAATCATCGACCAACGTATTTCTTAATTCGTATCGTCCCTTTACTAACTCAAATCATCGAACAACATTCAATCCAATCCTTAGAGTCATTCACGTAACTTAAAATCAAACCCTTGCACGCTGTCTACTTGTCGTGCTAATTTTTGTATACGATCCATATCTATTTCCTCGATCAAGTCATCATTCGCTACACCTTAACTTTTCCTCCTCGATTCGATTCGACCTACTCAATTATTTCACATTTTAAACTCGCACAATCCTCAATCCCGTGCACGTTCCGTGCGTGTCCATTTTAAGTTATTCGAATCAACTTATCAACTCAACAACTCACTCCATCGTACACGATCTAAGGCTTTGCATGTGTGCGACGCTTGCTGACAGACTCAACGACACCCTGTATCCTCAGTCGATCGATCGACATCCCTGAGGCTATCGCATACACCACTCAGGGATGAAGACGTTCAATAAATCCTCAACTTATCATTCGATTCACAATTCTATCTCCTCGAATTTTTGTTCGAACGATTCCTCTAATTCCAAGCACGCTAATATACCGCATCAGCGATATCGTCGCTCGATAGCACCCCTATCGATAGTCATCTCACTTTATTCAATCTAGTCCACTCATTCTCGTCCGACACAATTCGATTCTAGCACTCGACTTTCTAAGGTCAACGCAACTTTGGTGTATATGCCCCCCCACTTAGCCAACCGTGCTTACGCAAACTATCTTTTTGTTTTATTGTCAAAACTGTTCTCCTATATTCTGCAAAATAGATAGACTTATTGTATGGACATCCCATGGGATAATTGAGAGAGAGCGCACCACTTATTTCCCAACGACGCTAGCTTTCAAAACTTAGAAATTGACGTGAAGTCCAAGGACGTAGAGCCGTGCTTTGATACCATTATGTCATGCCCCACTCCCGTAGGAGCGATCGTCCTCGCTAAGGCTAATGCCGCATGAGCCTAGATTTTGCTCGTGCAAGGCGGGTTCATAACGACCTTTTAGCTGCTGCGATGAGGTTGTCGCACAGAAGTCCCATGCAGAACATTGAACATGCACAAAATTAGAACAACATAAGTTATTCAACAGAAAGCTCTTTCTTAATATTGAAACAAAGGTTACAATGGGCGCAAGGCCAAGATTACAAGCCTCTCAAGCTCACTCTTCTCACATTACAAGTCACTCAGCTCTCTCTCATCTCTCAATTACAAGTCTTGAGCCACTGGAAGCTTTGGAAGGTGACGTCCATACATTATGTCCCATATAAGTCTTTACTCCATGCGACCGTACGCTTCGAATTGCCAAAGAACTCTATGCCTCGACGCATCCAAGCGAGCTCCGCGCCACGAGCTTCTACCTGTGCCTGAACATGAAAACTATGTGGGTGTCAGTACTCAACTGTACTGTGGAATGAGCTCCTCGTCCACCCATACAAACCCAACACGTTTGTTTTACTTTGTGCAACGTAGTCACTTCTTATCGATTGTCTTTCTAGTCTTGCTTTAGGATCAGTTTTATGACCGACGTCTTGCCTGTTTTGTGTCTTTAGACCATCCCGTGCTTGCAACATTCAACGTTAACCTATCGAGTCGTGTTTGCCTTACGGCCATAATCAGAGATGCAACTACGCGATGAGGCTCCATTTCTCTGTGATCGTGCTTCAAATCCTTTGTGTCGTGCCTCGCAACTATGTGTGATTCAACCATATCGTCGCCTCGCGGCCCTTGCTACTTTGATCACCAACTGACCCAATCAAGACTTGTGAATCTTAGTGTCACTCAAACAACTTTGCCTTGCGGCAATTTTCTAACTTAAACTCAACCAACTCAACCATAACCATGTAACTTATATGCCGACAACATAAGACTCGACGCCACATTTCGTGCCAAAGCACGTCGCCTACGTTGCAGCCAAATTTTAGGCCCAAAATTTTGTGTTCCAACTGTACACACACATTCAACTCAACTTCATTGATATACTACACTCAATACTCGACTCAATCCAAAGGCAAACACACGGATCGCCGCCCATGCCGACTCATCTATATGAACTAGTCACTAGGGCCCAGCCCTATAATGGACTCCTTTTGAGCTTTTGATTAGACTGACGCTCCTTGCCAGTGCGAGTATCTAGCTCCGCTGCAAGTCCCCGTCTAACCCGTACGGTCATCCAGCACAGCTACGAATGTCTCTATCGCAATGGTTCCCCTGGGCCGTCGGGGTCGCCATTCGAGAAACATATTTATTTTACCTTGTACAAGTTGTCCAATGACCATGCAAGACTGGACTCAAACTGACGTCTCACACAGTCAAAGCTACTTCTAGTGTTACCATCTCTTTCAGGGCTAAGTTCAACACATCTCACATCTGAGATCTTGCCTCGACGACCCGTAGTCGCGAGCATTCTTCTTTCTTGCCTCAACGACCCAGTCGTGAGCATTCTTTCTTTCTTGCCTCGACGACCCAGTCGCGAGCATTCTTTCTTTCTTGTCCTATCATTTCACTCCCTCAAGAACAACTATCGAAAGACTTTCCAAACTCAATGACTCAACCGTGGCCCGTGCCTTAAAATACTAAATTCGTGCCATCGTGTCTCAAACCAACTTGAAACTCTATGTGACACCACCACCCAAGTCATACTCTATATGACGGGCCTTACGATCGTGAGACTATGTGGTTATACCCGGCCGTAGAACTCATAGGGCCGTGCCTGCTACTACTCCTGATAGCTTAACGTAACTTGCCTAACTTACTTTGCAACAATATGACGAGCAAAGGCTGCGTCAAGCTTTATGTCGTGGGAACGTGCCGTGCACGCGTTCGACTTCGAACAACCAAGTTATTTGGAGTGTCCAGACTTATGCCACAAGCCGTGCAATAAAACTTAACCCGTCGGCAAGCAGAGGCTATGCCACGCCTTGGGCAAAGAGACCGTGCATGCTTTATGAAGCATTTGTGCGGGCGACGCCTATGAATTTGGCTAACTCTTAGCTTGTGGCGAATACCAACTTTTCCTTCTTCCAAGCCACGGAACGAAGAACTGAGTGTCATTTTCAAAGCACGCCGTGCACCAACTCTAAGACGATCGTTTTAGACCTTTTTATATTCTAACTCAATTCGACCCGTCGGGATTATTCCCTTTAGCTATATGGATTCGTCTCTTTTATTATCAAGCCTATTTGTGCAAGTTGAAAACATGTGATTTATTATGTGAAGGCAAAGATGAGGCAAGTTCACCGAAACTACCCTACCTGAGTGAGCGGTCGTATCGACCGAGTGATGTCTTCGAGTAGCCGTTGCAAAGCTAAGCTCGAACGCCGTCGGCGTTCCGATTCCTCCGATTGACTGAGCGGAACGGGGCACTACAACTATTTCCACACTGCCAGGCAAGATACCTTGCCACCCTACTCCGTGATTACATATTCTTAGTTTCAGTTATTATTTCGATATTTCTTATTTGTTATTATTATAAAACTGTGCATCCAAGTCACACTTGGGTGCAAGCGACTATCGGTCATTTTCTTGCTTTTATTTATTTCTCTTGTATTGACTTAGTCTAATGACCACCCATTATTGTTGAGGTATTAGTATATCTCATACAGCCTTGACTCTTGCTTTACCACGTGTTGTGAGTCACATGTAGGACACATACCCGCGTAGTCGGCTGACCACCGATACGTAAGGAGCGTTCAACGGATAGGAGTAACTACCAGTAGAATTACGTACTAGAAGACTTGGCAGTTACTAGAGGTTCTTATTGGTCATGGAGATGACGATACTAGACATTGGGTGGAGAGAATAAAACCTGACGTATGGGCTTCTATTACACTTTCCCTTGTAACCCGGAAGCTCCGCTGGAGATACGGGTATGCTTACCCCCTCAGTGGCCACTGACGTTCTTGAATGTTATGCGCTTAGTCACTGGTGCCCAAGAGGAGACTATACCGGATCCTATATTCAGCCAGGGCTCATGCGTCGAAGGATTGTATCTCAACTGCATATTCACAGTAGAATGGTCAGGAATCCCTATTGCATGCATCCCTTTTCTTTTTTATTTATATATCATAGTTTATATGGCTTGGTATTTTCTTGTATCTTGTTACGTCCCGCTGAGGACCTGGTTATCTCTCCAGGTTTAGACGAGTTCCCGCAGGAGTACGGAGTGGCACTGGATCTGTCTTATATTGATGACGAGGCATCTCATGCTGATTTTTAGTCTATTTATTTATTGAGATATTAGTGGATATTTTTACATCTCTCTTCCTTCTATTTTGCGGAGGTTGGACTCCGATCTTGTGAAAATATTTTTCATAGATGTTTGGAGTGGGTATGTCCACCCGGCTATCTTTTGATACACTCATTTATTATCTGGATTCTATTATTTTCTGTGTTGAGCTTTGATGAGATTAGATTATATTATTCTGGCCTGTGACTATTTTATATATACAGCTTATGTACGTATACGAGGATTCCATATATTGAAGTATTCTTCTTATAGGTGCAGCTGGCATGTTCACATACTTGGTCCTATATATTTTGGTACTGGGGTATTACACGGTACAAGGCTTGGGTTAGCCTTTGCTCGTCCCACTGGTTAAGTCGTTGCACGATTGACTTAGGCAAAAGTTATACCACGAGTTAATAAAGTTATATCAAGCACTGTCCCACATTTTTTGCAGTTGTTATAGCCAACAGTCCCACGATCTCAAGGCTCGTCATATAAAGTATGACTTAGACGATAGCGTTGCACATGACACAATTAGTTTAAGGCACAAAATATGGTTATTTCGATGATAGGTATGCTACGATCTATGGCACACAAAGGAATACATTTGTTTAAGTCAAATTGGAAGGATATGAAGTAGTCATTCCCTGAGTTTCAAAAGATAAAAAGTTTACGCAGCCGTTTGTCGCTGAGACCGGTCCCGTAGCTTGGGAGTCTCTCACGAAGTTTGGAAATTATGATCATGAATAAAAAAGGACAAGGTAAATCGAGTTGAGCCTTATATGGTCATTGGAAAACTTGTGCATAAGAGAAATTCCTCGAACGATCGTCGGGGCACTGGGTTCGTGTCGGCCTAGGAGGAAGAGCATATATTGTATGGCCTTCAACGACGGTACGACTTGCCTTGAAGTGAACCATTACAATATAGGCTGCAGGACCATTAGGTGGAGCTCGCATATCGCATGCGAATGGTCACCGTATGCAAAAGATCCAATATAGCTTGACATTGCTAGTGACCTCTCATATAGATGAGTCGGCATAAGGGCGGCTATCCCTGTGCATGCCTTTGGATTGGGTCGAGTATGTGTGCACGACACCAATGAGTCAAGTTAAATATGTATATGATTTATAACACAATGTTTGGGCCTAAGATTTGGCTGCAACGGGCACACCGTGCTTCGGCACGAGATGTGGCATCAGGGAATTGTGTCATTGACACTAAGTTCACAAGTCTTATTTAAGTCAATTGATGAGTTGAACAAGAAAGGCCGTGAGACGGCAATATGGTTAAGTCACATTGAGTTACGAGGTACAGCCTCGATCTTGAGGCATGAGCAAAGTCTAGGGCACGATCATGTGTTGAGTCTCAAAATATGGTACGAATGGCAAGCACGAGTCGACACGTTGATATCATCGTACGAGAATGGTCTAGTGGCACAACCACGTTGTTGCGACATGAAGTTTAGGCAAGTTAATATGTGATGAGGCACTGCCTCGGTCATGTTACCCGAAGGAATTTATGGCACGACTTGTCATGATGCACTAAATAGGTTAGGTGTCTATGTCCGAAAACTGACCCTAAGGCAAGACTAGAAAGACAATCAAAAGGGACATGTTGCACAAAGAAAAATAACGTGTTAATTTTGTATGGGTGGGCGAAAAACTCACTCTACCAGTACAGTTGAGTACTGACAACCACACAGTTTCATGTATAGGTACGGGTAGAAGATCGGTTGGCACGGAGCTCGCTTGGATGCGTCGAGGTACAAAGTTTTTGGCATTTTGAGGCATACGGCCGCATGGAGTCTGGACTTATACGGAACATAATGTCTGAACATCGCCTTCTGAAGTCTCCGCAAGTTGCAGGCTTGTACCGAAAAATAAGAGAGAGCATAATAACTTATATTGTAAGAATAGTGAGACTGAGTGATTGTAATCATGGCCACGTGCCATATTGTAATCTTTATTTTAATATAAATAAATAGTTCTAATTTTGTATACTCTTGTTGCCTTTATTATTCAATATTTCTGCTTGGAACTTCTGTGCGACGACCCCGTCGCTTAGCCTGTAATCGATCGTTATGGAACCTGCCTTGCGTGAGTGCACACTACTAAAATAAGGCAAATTAGCGACGTCAGGATACGTCGCTAATTAAGAAAAATATGTCGCTAATCGTAATTAGTGACGATTTTAGCGATGAAACATGAAGGTCGCGGAAAAGCTAGTCGCAGATGACAAATTTGTCGCCCTCCGTCGCTGTTTGCGATGTCACCACAATGTCGCTGGGTCATCGCAAAATTAGCGACGGAGGGCGACAAAATTTTACGTCGCCAAATTAGCGACGTAGTGCGACTACGTAGCGACGTTATTTCTTTTTATGTGATGACATGGCATGCCTGCCACGTCAGCAGTGTAGCGACGTACAACGACCAAATTAGCGACGTCAACTCTTTGCCATATCAGCTACTAAGCGACGGATTACGACGGATAGTAACGTAACGACGCTAATTAGCGACGTCAGGATACGTCACTATATGTCGCAGATCATCGCTATACGTCACAGATATTATAAAAAAATTAAAAAATATAATGTGTATTTTTGTTATGCTGTGTGTCTGTGTTTACAGTGTGTGTGAAGTGCAGTGTTCGAACCATCGACAGTTTTGCTTACTGTTCTATATTTTATCTTGGATAGAAAGAGCAACAGTTCAAGGTGCACTTCTTAGAGCTTCCTCTTCACGTCCTTCTCCTTCTCGGGATCCTTTACGACGTCCCGAGAAAGTGAAGGATGTGAGAATGAAGCTCTCAGAAGTACACCCTGAACGGTTGTTCTTTCTGTCCAAGATAAAACATACAACAGTAATCGAAACTATCGATGGTTCCGAACACTGTATTTCACATACACTGTAAATACAGACACACATCATCACAAAAATACACATTATATTTTTTTAAATTTGGGCAGCACCTCCTTTGTATATCAGATCATCGCTTATAACCCAATATAGGTATATTTGTCATCCCCGTCGCAGATATCATCATAATTAACAGTCTTCCATCATAACAGTCTACAACTAATAGATGAATAACAGTCTTCCATCATAATAGTCTAAAAAGTAAATACCACAAACATACATGTCCAAGTAAATATCATACATGTACTCAATGAAAATACCAACAAAGTAAATATCACAAACATACATGTCCAACAAACATACATGTCCAACAGAGTCAAATAAGAATGAAAATTAGTGTACCAATGATCAATAGGCCCATAGGGCCAATACATACAAAGATGATAAAAAAATCTACTAGATCACTAAGGACCCCTGCTGCGTATCTGAGATAGCATGTACTCATACTGCTCCTGTGTGAGCTGCACTATAGGGGCAGTAGGAGGCAGTTCAACGTCTGGAGTCGGCGCCCTCGATGGACCGGAAGGACGTATCTGCTCTAGCTCTCGCAGTCGCTCAGCATGCGCAGCAAGGGTACTCACCATCCTTTGAGAACTCTTCTCAATCGAAGTATGTATCTGAGTGAGTGAGGCAGACATGGTCTTCTGCGATCCCTCCAGCTCGACCTGTCTACATTCTGTGCGCTCTGTAGACTCGGTGAGCGTGCGCAAGCTGGCAGCTGTAGCCTGCTGCAGACTCATCAGCTCCTATATACTGCGCTCGACCGTATCAAATCGTCCGGTGATCATCGGATCGTCGCTCTGTGGTATGGTAATAAAAAATTTGCTGCTGCAACTCGCGACGCAGCTCGTCGATCTAACGACCAATATCCTGAGTTCGTGATGACGCCTACGAATCTGGAGACTACGTACTGACAGAGGGGGCCCAGGATGACTCTGAAGCCAAATAGGCGCCGTAGGATCCCGTACCGTAGTACGTACCCTTCGGAAGACCACCAACAGCGGTCATCCAGAGGTCGTCCGGTGATGGAGCTATAGGCGGCTGGAAGGAAGTACCAGCCCCTCCCTCTGCTGGTGCACTAGCAGTAGCAGCCACCTCCTCTTGTAGCCGAAGAAACTCGACCTATAATAATATTTGCTAACGTCTAAGTATTTGCTAAAGTCTATATTGATATCTATTTTCCTGTTTTCTAAATTATAGTAAATTAATATAAAGAATAGAACGTACATATGCCTGCGTTGCCCTCTCGTCAATGAACTATCCAGCCCTCTGATGGGTGACCAGGAAGACGGTCACCATGTTGGGGTCCTCACCCTTTTTACCTGTTAAAATATATTATCTATTATTAGTATTAAACATTCTATCCAACTATATATAAAATAATATCCGTCATAGAAAATGTACCAGACGACGAAAATGCTCCGTCATAGAAATGGAGCCCCCATACCACTTACTGGCGCTCGACCGTGCCACCTTGGCCTTGTCAGACCGCTCCTGGTACCTGGCCTCGCCGAATCTAGCCTTTATCGCAGTCCACTGCTCTGGCGTGATCCAACCATGGATCGAGTTTTTGGAGCGATCACGAGACTTCTGGTCGTGGATCGTATCACTGATGAGCTTGCCTACGATGACAGAAAATTGGGCCTCGATCTTCGCCGTCCGGTGTGGTGGATAGAAATAGGTCCTCTACAAGAAGTAAAATAGAAAGAGTTGTATAATATACACAAATGATTATTAAAATTTAAAAATAAATAAATTTTTTACCTTGAAGTGGGCCAACCAAAAGGCCTTCCTATATGCAGGAGCATCTGAGTAGTTAATCCAAGGCCCACCATAGTTCTACCTCAGAAATAACTCCAGCTGTCTCTGTACTGCTGAAGGCTGATATCTATATGATAATAAATTTCATGAATATATATGTATATATAATTATTTAAGAAATATATATTAACTAATTAACTTACTTCGTAGGCCCATCCGTCTAAATCTCTATACGCGTCTCGTCCGGGGGAGCGCATGGAGGGTCGCTCTCACCTCCTGTCTGACCAGGATCAGTCTGATAGCCGTCCTCTATATGCTCGACGTCGGCTCTCCCCATGGAGCCGTCGACAGGAGGAATGCTGGACGCGTAAGGAATGCTGGACGCGGAAGGAATGCTGGACGCGGGAGGAATGCTGGACGACGAGGGAGGAGTCGCCAACCTGCTGGAACTGCCCTGTCCCGGTAATGGATCGGGAACAGAATGGTACACTGGCGTACTCGGAGATGAGGATGAGGGTACGAAATCTGCATCCCCAGCCTGACGTACACGGGACTGCCTAACATAATTGTAACACCCACTTTTCTAAAATGAGGGTAATTTTGAACTTTTATAATTTTGATTAATCGATAATAAGATTTAACTCATGTTGTAATTTTTGGTAATTTTTTTAATCAATTTAAAACTATTTAAAATGTTGAATTATGATTTTGATGGTTAACTAGTTAATCCCTAGTTTTGCTAAGCTTAGAGACTAACCATGGAGACCTAACCATGTGATTAGAATGACTATTTATAACTTTTTAGGCTAAGGGTATTTTGGTCATTTTATGACTTTTGAATTATTTAGGATTTTGATTAATTGGTGAATTTTAGATTATTTTAATAATATTTAAATTGATGTATTATGATTTTGGTCATTTTTTATATTTTAATATTTTGGGAAAATTTTATATTTTTAACATTGTTTTTATTGGATTTGTTTAGTCGGGTTTGAGTTTCGTCTCGTTCCGACTTGTATTGTGACCCGTGTAGCTTGAACTCTAGATGGGACCCAATATTAAGTTAAGCATGGCTCACAAGACCCAACATTAAGTTAGTGAATTAAACTAATTTTTATCATGTTAGAATGGTTAAGTTAGAGACTCAAAACTAGATCATTTTGACCCCAAACTTGAACCTAGTCTAGACTTAACCATATGAGACTAGAGAGGGGCAATTATGACATTTCCCAATAGCCCTAATGGACTCTTTATGGCAGCCACCTTTAGGAGAGAATGATTCATTTCATTCATTACAATCTTGCCTCTTTTATTTTCTTTTTTGTTCTTCCCCAATTTTAGAGAGCCTTCCCATTGATTTGATCTCCAAATCAAATCATTCCTTCACCAAACCTTTCCTCAATCATTCCCATTCTCCAAGGGAAGGGTGCTACCAAGGATTGGAAGAGGAGTGCAAGGAGGAGTGTCCACTTTGAGGGATCTTCGTATCGGAGCCGTGTCCTAAAGGATTTCATTGGAATTCCACTTCCAATAGGTAAAACCCATCCTCTAAATCGATTTCCTTTGCATATAAATTAGTTTTGAATCCGTAGGATCCATCCTCATGCATGTGTCCCATTTAGATTCAAATTTAAGGCCATTTGGAGCTCTCTTGAGGATTTTAGATATGTGTCTTGTGCCCTACTTGATAGATCCCAAATTAGGACACCCCATGTGTATGTATGTATGATAATAGTTTAAATAGATATTTAAATTCAGTTTTATAATGGTTAGAGAGTGGATTGATCTTAGTTAGGATGGTTAGACTGAGTTTCATTTGGATACCTATGTTTGTATCCAAGTAACTTGGCCTATATGTGTTCTTTTGTCAAATCCGTCATAATTTTTATCCACGTTTTTATTAACCAAAGTAACTTAGAAATGTCATAACTTTTAGCTTAAAACTCTGATTTATCTTCTGTTTTTTTAAAAGAACCGTATCGAAGTTAGCTTTCCAAATATATATTTTAATAAGCCAAATTCTTTCTGTAACTTTCTGTAGAATTATTTGAGTGTCAGCTGTACGAAAAACGAACGTGTTTCGGTATTTTCGTGATTCCGGGAGCTTCCGGACACGAAAATACGATCCGTTTAAAGTTTTGGAAAGCTAACACAAAGGGCTACGACATATTTTAATCCTAGAATTTAGTGAATGCCCAATTGGTACAGTATTGGTTTTAAGTAGAAGAGTAACTATACGATATATGTATTTTGTGTAACCTATGAGCCTATGTAGTATGGATATTAAATGAATATAGAGTATGTAATGCATGATATGTTAGATGAATGAAATGATATATATATGATATATATTTTCTTTACATTAATGTATATATATGGTTGAATGCAAGCATGTAGGAATATAATTAATATAATGCATATAAGCAATGTATGCATGAAAGTATATAATGAATGCTACATATGAATGCAAAATATATATGTAATGATAGATATGAATGCATAATGTATAAATATTGTAATGCAATACATAATGATAACATGTATGGTAATGTAGAGTATATGATGCAAGCATGAATGAATGGAGAAAATACATGTATATAGGTAATATAGAATGTAATATATGAATGCAAGCATGCAAGATAATGTAATATATGAAAGGAATGAATGATAAGATATAACATGATATATAAGGTAATGCAAGGTATGAAATATATGATGTGTGCATGTTTGTATGTCTCTATGTTAATGTATGAAATGATATGAATATACAATGTATGCATATGTATAAAACATGTAGGTAATGCATAGATGCATGAATGAAATGAATGTTTGCAATATGTTAATATAAATACAAGTATCTAATATGCATGAATGTAAGTATAATATAATACAAGTATACATGTATGTATCATGTAAATGTAATATACATGATATGTATGTATGCATGTATACAAGGTAAGTAGGTATGTATTTCTATAAACTGAGTTAACCTATAACCTTTTACACACAAGCATTCATACACCCTTTGACATCATGTATCCCATGTCACATACATCTACCTATCACTAAATTTTAGAACATTAATTAACACATATCCTTTCACACACATGCCAAACACACACATACTCACTTACTCTTCTACCTCTCTTTCTCTCTCTATATATATGTATGTGCCTATATATATAGCTTTCCTATATATATCTATGTATATGAATATGTGAATAGTGATGCATATATATATATATATATATATATATATTATATATATATATATATATATATATATATATATATATATATATATATATATATATATATATATATATATATATATATGGGATGTACATATAGGTAGCCTATATGTTATGAGTGTACTACAATATATTAGATATATATATTGTTATGTGTATATGTGTTTGTGGTTTGGCTTAGGCATGATATAGCCTATAGCCTAGGGCTCTTAGCCTATGGTGTGTCTATTTGCCTAGTGAGAGTTTAGTTAGACTTGTTTTGTCTTGATTAGGCCTAGAATAGACTAGTTAGACTAGTATAGACTTGTTTGGTTTAGGTTTGACCTAGTTAACCTAATTTGACTAGTCTAGTTGACTGGAGTAGACCAAAGGTTGACTTTAGCCTAGATTGACCCCAAACTTCATGTAGATGCATTGTAGCAGTCTATTTCCTTATTTTAGACTTGTTGTGACTTGTTCTGTTCTAATAGGAGCCAGACACCACTCCTCGGACAGTACTTTCATCTTGGACATTCAGATAGCAGGCGAGTACATTCTCTGATAGTTCTCTCATTTAATTGTCAATTACTATACTTCAGTTATAGTTAGTTTTATGTGATTCTCTGTTACAGCACGTATGGATATATCTGGATTCATGTATGCGACACACATACCATACTTATCTGGCCTCTATTACTGGAATCATTTCGGAATCTATTTCTGGAATCATCATATTTTGGCTGGACTCATCTCGATTCTCGTGTAATATTCTGGATTCACTTGTACTTGCTGGGAGGGGAAATACTTGAGTAAGACATGTAGACATACCCCAATCTGGAATCTTCCAACTGGAATCTATTGGAATCTACTGGAATGATAGCCATCTTATACCCGGCCAGGTGTGTGATGTGCCGTATTACCTACAGCCGTTTACATGTCGATCTCGGTATTTTAAAATACATTGTTAGAGTATAGGCTGGACTCACCCTGGAATTATTGATCACTATGACTGGAATCATCTTATACTGGACTCATCTTGTACTGGAATCACCTGGTATCAGATTCATGTTGTCTGGATTTACTTGGATTTTGTACTTGTTTACATTTACTACCTGGACTTATTATGTTACCTTTGTTCAGCTAGATTTATTTTACAGTCTTCATTGCCATCATTCTTCTCTTGTTTCAGTTACTTTACTTTCCTTGTATCTTACTGCTTCTCTATACTATCACCTAAATATAAACTGCCATATTCATCAATAAAACTGCTTATAACTGCTTTATAGTTCTCTGTCATTACTTGGATTTTCTTGATGAGATGTACTCGTTCCCGTCCTGATTGGACCTGTTGAAAATTTTACAGAGGACGAGGAGGTGGCCTGTCTAGATACTTTCTATGGGAGAGCCTTAGAGGACACTTGCGATCCGGACTTCCAGTCGGATCCCTTAGCTGTAGAGACTGTTGCTCTATAGATTTCTTTATCATATTTTATAGTACTAGAGTTTGAGTTATATATTTGGATCTGTATTATTTCTGGATGTTAGTGGAGTTTATCTAGACACTTAGCTTTCTATCTATTGTATTTCTTGTGAATTTGAATCTTGCATCTTTTATATCATTTTATCTTTATCCTGTTCTACCTTAGATGTGATTGAGATATATTCTGTCATGTCACCCCCATTCGGGGAGTATAACTGTTTATTACCTTAAACTGTTAGATATTGTGATCTAGGACAGCGTTCTACCACCGACACTGCAGTGTAGGCTGGACGTACCCACATCTCGTGCCCTTACTCTAGGGTGCGGGTCGTGACACGTTTTTAGTGGTGGCCCATGCAGGTCGAGTTTATGTAGTGGTATTCGAACTAGAGTATCACTACAGCCTGCAGTAGGATTAGGATATTTTGAAGGTACTCAATCACAGTTAGGATATCTTGAGAGATTCCTGGGACGACCCTTGAGAATCTTATTTAAACTTCAAATTGAAATCATTTCTATTGTTTGTTGCTCTCACTCCTTGATTATTGAATTTGATTTTGTTGGATCGTTGTTGATTTTGATTTTCCTAGCGAGATAATTTTTATGGCCTGTTACGATATTTTCTGATAACATATGTTGACGGGAATAACAGGGATGATAAAACGTCTACTTGATTATGGAACTTATAGTTTATCGCAGCCATATTAGCTGGCGTGGTGAAAACATAGAGACCTGACTTCGGATGTACGTATCTTGGTTATGAGATTTAGAATTTCTCGCAGCTATACTAGTCGACATAGTGAGAATTCCAGACGACATGATTATAGAGGTGCATGCCCCAGTTATGGAATCTATCGTTTATCGCAGTCTTGCTTACTGGCATGGCGAGGACTTTAAGTAACATGATTTTGGACAGACGCATATGATTATTAGACTGTATCTTGAGGAGGCTTTTAAACATATCATCTCTATCATACCCTTATGTTATTATAAATTGATGTAGTTCTTTCTTAGTATGATGATTTGATAACTTGTGATTAGGCCCTCATCTTAGGCATGATAGTATAGCTTGGCTTTAAAATAGTGACTCTTATAGCTGGTTCTCCTTTGTTTGTATTTACTAGTTTTTATATGGAATGATAGACTGCCTTGCAGCCTTGATGATTGATCTACTCTTTTTCTTTCAATATGGCACCCATGACCAGAGCCCGTCGCCTGAGAGCAGCTGCAGCTACTGAGAGTGTGCTGACCAGGGGGTGGTGGCACCTCCTTCCATTGAGGAGATGGTGGTAGCCTCGCCAGAGAGTCTTCCTTCGTCTCCGGTCGTTCAGGAGAGAGCTGCAAATTTGTCTGAGACCGAGAGCCTTTCTCCACCCCTTGAGATGGTACCCCATACTGTACTACCCGAAGGTTTATTACTTGACGCAGACCAGGTGTTTGGATATTTCCAAGAAAGGATGTTGGAGTCACAGAGAGTTCATGATGAGGCCATGAGGGAGCAATACCAGAGGTTGCTACGTCTGCGGGACTCTATGCTTCCAGGAAGAGAGCCTAGCTCCAGGAGGGCGAGGAGCAGTACCCAGTCCTACCCAGAGCTTGAGGAGTACCCATATATCCAGCCTATATCATCATACCCAGCCCAGTCTCATGTCCAGCAGATGCCAGCTGAGCCAGAGCCTATCTGTACCTACTGTAAGAAGTCTGGGCACAAGTGGAACTTCTGTAGAAAGAGACTAGGATTGTACCTATTCTGTGTGTCAGTTGCACACTGGTTGCAGCATTGTCCTGATATACCTGCCCCAACCAGGGCCCTACTTCCAGGAGGGAGTTCTAGTTCTCAGACCTAGCTGGAGGTGAGTTTTGACCTAACCTTAGTATTCCTTTTTGAGAATATTTGATGCATCCCTTGCTTGTATGTTTGATACCCTATGACACTTTTGGTTAGCATTACCTAGATGAGACCCTCACTACCACCATATGTCATGACCCTGTATGCCATCCTTTTTAATCGTATGATTTAGGTAAGTTCTGAGACCATGATTGTTGGGGACGAGACTCTAGAAGAAGTACGACCATCTTAATTTCGAGGACAAAATTCTTCTAAGGAGGGTAGACTTGTAACACCCACTTTTCTAAAATGAGGGTAATTTTGAACTTTTATAATTTTGATTAATCGATAATAAGATTTAACTCATGTTATGATTTTTGGTAATTTTTTAATATATTTAAAACTATTTAAAATGTTGAATTGTGATTTTGATGGTTAACTAGTTAATCCCTAGTTTTGCTAAGCTTAGAGACTAACCATGGGGACCTACCATATGATTAGAATGACTATTTACAACTTTTTAGGCTAAGGGTATTTTGGTCATTTTATGACTTAAATTATTTAGGATTTTGATTAATTGGTGAATTTTAGATTATTTTAATAATATTTAAATTGATGTATTATAATTTTGGTCATTTTTTATATTTTAATATTTTGGGAAAATTTTATAGTTTTAATATTATTTTTATTGGATTTGTTTAGTCGGGTTTGAGTTTCGTCTCGTTCCGACTTGTATCATGACCCGTGTAGCTTGAACTCTAGATGGGACCCAATATTAAGTTAAGCATGGCTCACAAGACCCAACATTAAGTTAGTTAATTAAACTAATTTTTATCATGTTAGAATGGTTAAGTTAGAGACTCAAAACTAGATCATTTTGACCCCAAACTTGAACCTAGTCTAGACTTAACCATATGAGACTAGAGATGGGCAATTATGACATTTCCCCTTTAGACCTAATGGACTCTTTATGGCAGCCACCCTTAGGAAAGAATGATTCATTTCATTCATTATAATCTTGCCTCTTTTATTTTTCTTTTTGTTCTTCCCCAATTTTAGAGAGCCTTCCCATTAATTTGATCTCCAAATCAAATCATTCCTTCACCAAACCTTTCCTCAATCGTTTCCATTCTCCAAGGGAAGGGTGCTGCCAAAGATTGGAAGAGGAGTGCAAGGAGGAGTGTCCACTTTAAGGGATCTTCGTATCGGAGCCGTGTCCTAAAGGATTTCATTGGGATTCCACTCCCAATAGGTAAAACCCATCCTCTAAATCGATTTTCTTTGCATATAAATTAGTTTTGAATCCGTAGGATCCATCCTCAAGCATGTGTTCGATTTAGATTCAAATTTGAGACCATTTGGAGCTCTCTTGAGGATTTTAGATATGTCTCTTGTGTCCTACTTGATAGATCCCAAATTAGGATACCCCATGAGTATGTATGTATGATAATAGTTTAAATAGATACTTAAATTCAGTTTTATAATTGTTAGAGAGTGGATTGATCTTAGTTAGGATGGTTAGAATGAGTTTTATTTGGATACCTATGTTTGTATCCAAGTATCTTGGCCTATATGTGTTCTTTTGTCAAATCCGTCATAATTTTTATCCACGTTTTTATTAACCAAAGAAACTTAGAAATGTCATAACTTTTAGCTTAAAACTCCGATTTATCTTCTTTTTTTTAAAAGAACCGTATAGAAGTTAGCTTTCCAAATATATATTTTAATAAGCCAAATTCTTTCTGTAACTTTCTGTAGAATTATTTGAGTGTCAGCTGTACGAAAGACGAACGTGTTTCGGTATTTTTGCGATTTCGGGAGCTTCCGGACACAAAAATACGATCCGTTTAAAGTTTTGGAAAGCTAACACAAAGGGCTACGACATACTTTAATACTAGAATTTAGTAAATGCCCAATTGGTACAATATTGATTTTAAGTAGAAGAGTGACTATACGATATATGCATTTTGTGTAACCTATGAGCCTATGTAGTATAGATATTAAATGAATATAGAGTATGTAATGCATGATATGTTAGATGAATGAAATGATATATATATGATATATATTCTCTTTACATTAATGTATATATTTGGTTGAATGCAAGCATGTAGGAATACAATTAATATAATGCATATAAGCAATGTATGCATGAAAGTGTATAATGAATGCTAGATATGAATGCAAGATATATGTAATGATAGATATGAATGCATAATGTATAAATATTGTAATGCAATATATAATGATAACATGTATGGTAATGTAGAGTATATGATGCAAGCATGAATGAATGGAGGAAATACATGTATATAGGTAATATATAATGTAATATATGAATGCAAGCATGCAAGATAATGTAATATATGAAAGGAATGAATGATAATATATAACATGATATGTAACGTAATGTAAGGTATGGAATATATGATGTGTGCATGTTTGTATGTCTCTATGTTAATGTATGAAATGATATGAATATACAATGTATGTATATGTATAAAATATGTAGGTAATGCATAGATGCATGAATGAAATGAATGTTTGCAATATGCTAATATAAATACAAGTATCTAATATGCATGAATATAAGTATAATATAATACAAGTATACATGTATGTATCATGCAAATGTAATATACATGATATGTATGTATGCATGTATACAAGGTAAGTAGGTATGTATGTATTTCTATAAACTGAGTTAACCTATAACCTTTTACGCACATGCATTCATACACCCTTTGACATCATGTATCCCATGTCACATATACCTACCTATCACTAAATTTTAGAACATTAACACATATCCTTTCACACACATGCCAAACACACACATACTCACTTACTCTTCTACCTCTCTTTCTATATATATATATATATATATATATATATATATATATATATATATATATATATATTTTTCTACATATATATATATATATATATATATATATATATATATATATATATATATATATATATATATATGTATGTGTCTATATATATAGCTTTCCTATATATATCTACGTATATGAATATGTGAATAGTGATGCATATATATATGTGGGATGTACATATAGGTAGCCTATATGTTATGAGTGTACTATAATATATTAGATATATATATTGTTATGTGTATATGTGTTTGTGGTTTGGCTTAGGCATGATATAGCCTATAGCCTAGGGCTCTTAGCCTATGGTGTGTCTGTTTGCCTAGTGAGAGTTTAGTTAGACTTGTTTAGTCTTGATTAGGCCTAGAATAGACTAGTTAGACTAGTATAGGCTTGTTTGGTTTAGGTTTGACCTAGTTAATCTAGTTTGACTAGTCTAGTTGACTGGAGTAGACCAAAGGTTGACTTTAGCCTAGATTGACTCCAAACTTCATGTAGATGTATTGTAGCAGTCTATTTTCTTATTTTAGACTTGTTGTGACTTGTGATGTTCTAATAGGAGCCAGACACCACTCATCGGACAGTACTTTCATCTTGGACATTCAGATAGCAGGCGAGTACATTCTCTGATAGTTCTCTCATTTAATTGTCAATTACTGTACTTCAGTTATAGTTAGTTTTATGTGATTCTCTGTTACAACACGTATGGATATATCTGGATTCATGTATGCGACACACATACCATACTTATCTGGCCTCTATTACTGGAATCACTGGAATCATTTCGGAATCTATTTCTGGAATCATCATATTTTGGCTGGACATATCTCGATTCTCGTGTCATATTCTGGATTCACTTGTACTTGTTGGAAGGGGAAATACTTGAGTAAGACATGTAGACATACCCTAATCTTGAATCTCCTAACTGGAATCTACTGGAATCTACTGGAATGATAGCCATCTCATACCCGGCCAGGTGTGTGATGTGCCGTATTACCTATAGCCATTTACATGTCGATCTCGGTATTTTAAAACACACTGTTAGAGTATAGGCTGGACTCACCCTGGAATCATTGATCACTATGACTGGAATCATCTTATACTGGACTCATCTTGTACTGGAATCACCTGGTATCAGATTCATGTTGTCTGGATTTACTTGGATTTTGTACTTGTTTACATTTACTACCTGGACTTATTATGTTACCTTAGTTCAGCTAGATTTATTTTACAGTCTTCATTGCCATCATTCTTCTCTTGTTTTAGTTACTTTACTTTACTTGTATCTTACTGCTTCTCTATACTATCACCTAAATATAAACTGCCATATTCATCAATAAAACTGCTTATAACTGCTTTATAGTTCTCTGTCATTACTTGGGTTTTCTTGATGAGATGTACTCGTTCCCGTCCTGATTGGACCTGTTGAAAATTTTACAGAGGACGAGGAGGTGGCCTGCCTAGATACTTTCTATAGGACAGCCTTAGAGGACACTTGCGATCCGAAATTCCAGTCGGATCCCTTAGCTGTAGAGACTGTTGCTCTATAGGTTTCTTTATCATATTTCATAGTACTGGAGTTTGAGTTGTATATTTGGATCTGTATTATTTCTGGATGTTAGTGGAGTTTATCTAGACACTTAGCTTTCTATTTATTATATTTCCTGTGGATTTGGATCTTGCATCTTTTATATTATTCTATCTTTATCCTGTTCTACCTTAGATGTGATTGAGATATATTCTGTTATGTCACCCCCATTCGGGGAGTATAACTGTTTATTACCTTAAACTGTTAGATGTTGTGACCTAGGACAAAGTTCTACCGCCGACACTGTGGCGTAGGCTGGACGTACCCACGTCTCGTGCCCTTACTCTAGGGTGCGGGTCGTGACAATAATATCCTCCACGTCGTTCGGGTCTAGTCATACCTGATAGTAACATATGCCAATAAAACAAATATACATATTTATATGATAGACATCACAGATTTTTGAAAAATATCATAGTCACAAAAGTGTCACTAAAGTGTCAAATATGATGATAAAACAAACGTACAGATTTAATCCTCTTCTGAAAATTCATCTAGTTCGTTTAGCTCATCTTCTTCTTCTTCTTCTTCTTCTTCTTCTTCCTCTTCTACATCTTCACTTTCATCTGCATCTTCCTCTCCAGATAATTCTACTTCTTCTACACAATTAGATGTGTAATGAGGAACTTCCGTCGTGTCCACTTCTATAATATTTGTTACAATAGATAGTTCATCCTCTTGATAAGCTATATCGTCAACCTCAAAGGTATTTCTAGCTTTGGTCTTGTATACTGCCCACCAGTTCGACCTTGTTGTTCCCCGTTTAGGATAACTTGTGAAGTATACGAGCTGAGCCTGACTTGATAGGACAAATGGTTCATAGGCTTGATATCGACGCCGATAGTTTATATCCACAAGATCGTGCTTGTCTACTTTCCAACCTTGACCTTCAATCGGATCGAACCAATCACACCTGAATAACACAATCTTAGCAGGCTCTATTCCATAACTATATGTCAACTCCACAATCTTCCGTAGGACGCCATAGAAATTATTGCCCGCATCAACATCTTTGTAGTTCGAAGATCTGATATACAAACAACTATTTTTGGTGGAATCGAGATCCACAAAGTTGTCTCTGATCGGGCAAGTTGTTGACTTGAACCTAAACCCATTCACACAGTAGCTTTGCCATATTTTTGTAGCATAAATTGATCCCTTGGCTAGCGTTCTAATAGACTCATTCTCAAGTCTTGCGTATGGACGATCGACCTAAATACCACGAAAAAATAAATTAAGCTCATTCTCAAGTGCATATACAGAAAGGTAATTACAGAGTTCTTACATATGCACTCAACTATGATGAAAAAATATGCCTCATTTCTTGTTCTAGCTCTTCTTCTGTTATGTGTGGCCTACCTGACCTCACATCATCATTAAATATGCTGAAAACAACATCGTTCAATTAATATATAGTATAATAATCAATACTATTAAAATAATATAGACGTATTAGTTACTTACCCCTCCAGCTTCTCTACTTCATCATCATTGCAGTTGAGTAATATATACACCTGAGCAGCCCTTGGCTCATCATCGTTCAGATATCTCTTCTTCATTTTACCCGATGGCTTTCCTGGAGCATTGAATACCTTCAGTATTATATCAATACATTCATGATCTCTGTCGTCGTTTCTGGAAGCTCTCATTCTATTAGTTGCAACTTGAGGCTTGAAATACATCGAACAAAAGTTTATAATCTCCTCGAGAACATAGGCTTCACAAATAGAACCCTCGACCCATGCCTTATTTTTCACCTTTCTTTTTAGGTGATTCAAATGTCGCTCGAACGGGTACATCCATCGATATTCGACGGGTCCACCAACACGTGTCTCATAGGATAGACGAATCGGTAAATGCTCCATAGAGTCGAAGAATCTTGGAGGAAACACCCTGTCTAGCTTACACAGTATTACCGCAATATCCTTCTCTTACTTTTCTAGACAATCAACGAGCAATTTCTTAGAACAAAGATCTCTGAAGAATATGCTAAGCTCCGTCAATAGATCCCAAACTGCCTGCGGTAAGAATTCCCAAAATGCAATCGGAATTAACCTCTCCATGAATACGTAATAATCGTGGCTCTTCATACCCGTCAATTTGTTCTCCTTCGGATCGACACATCTTCTCAGATTTGACACATATCCGTCTGAAAATTTTAGGCCCTGGATCCACCGACAAAGTCTCACTTTATCCTCCTTGTCCAGTGAGAAAGTTGACTTCGACAGGAACTGTTTTCCATTTTCCTCTATCAAATGCAACGCAGGGCATTTGCATATTTCTTCTAAGTCCAACCTGGCCTTGGGATTATCTTTCGTTTGCCCCTTTACGTCCATCACAGTATTAATTATGTTATCAAACACATTCTTCTCAATATGCATGACATCAAGATTATGTCTGATCAGATTGGTACTCCAATATGGCAGATCCCAGAATATGCTCCTTCCATATCGTGGTGGATCACCCTTCTCTACAACACCGGCACGGAATGTATTCCTGTTCCTTCTGAACGGATGATCTTTTGGCAGAAATTGCCGATGACAATCAAAGAAGTACGGTTTTCCTTCGTGTTTCAAGCGGAAAGCCTTAGTACGGTCCATGCAATACGGATATGAGAGACGGCCATAAGTGCTCCATCTAGATAACATTCCATAGGCCGAAAAGTCGTTGATGGTCCACATAAGGGTTGCCTTCATCTGAAAATTCTGCTTCCTGGAAACATCGTACGTGTTAGCGCCTACTTACCATAACCGATTCAACTCATATATCAAAGGCTGTAAGTACACATCAATGTTCCTCTTGGGATTATTCAAACCAGGAATTATAATGGTTAGAAACATGTACTGAGTCTTCATGCACATCCAAGGCGGTAGGTTATACGGAGTGACAATCACAGGCCAGCACGAATACTGGGATCCCGAAAGACCAAAAGGAGTAAAACGTCATAAGATAGCCCCAACCTGACATTACGTAGATCTGAAGCAAAATTAGGATATACTCGATGTCACGACTTGCACCCATTGTGAAGGTACGAGTGCGTAACAATACCCAGCCTACGTCGCAGTGTCGACGGTAGAACGCTGTTCTAGATCACTATCTAACCATCAACTCATGCAGTATATATTGTACTCATCATGATCAACTCCAAACAGAGGACGAGTATAAGATATTGTAACTCAATCACAGTCTAACCACGATAAGATAACACAGAAGAAATAACTAAGAAATAGAAAGACAACTACTAAAATAATAACAACTCTCAACAATCTCAAATACTACACAAGTCTCAAATCAACTACAACAAGTTTAACATGAAAAATAGATACAAGTTTACTAATCTAAATCCTGATCACTCCTGAGTGTCGGGGCCAAAGGTAGCCATCCCGTCTCCGGGTCCATAATGAGTAGGGCAAGTATCCTCATGGCAGTCATCTGTAAAATTTTCAACAGGTCTAGTCAGGACAGGAACGAGTACAACTCATCAAGAAATCCCAAGTAAATGACAGAGAACTATAAAGCAGTTATAGACAGTTGTATTGATGAACATGGTAGTTTATATTCAGGTAATGGTATAGAGAGACATATAAGGTACAAGGAAAGTAAAGTAACTAAACAAGAGAAGAATCATGGCAATAAAAACTGTAAAATAGAAACTAGCTGAACTAGAATAACATGGTATAAGTCCAAACAGTAAATGTAGACAGGTGTAAACTCTAATATAAGTCCAGTACAAGACGAATCTAATACAAGATGAATCCAGTACGAGACGATTCCAGTCATAGTGATCAATGATTCCAGGGTGAGTCCAGCCTATACTCTAACAGTGTGTTTTAAAATACCGAGATCGACATGTAAATGGCTGTAGGTAATACGGCACATCACACACCTGGCCGGGTGTGAGATCGCTATCATTCCAGTAGATTTCAGTTGGGAGATTCCAGATTGGGGTATGTCTATATGTCTTACTCAAGTATTTCCTCTGCCCGTAAGTACAAGTGTTTCCAGAATACGACACGAGAATCGAGATGAGTCCAGCCAACATGATGATACCAGCAAGTGATTCCAGGGTGATTCCAGTAGGTGATTCCAGTAATAGAAGCCAGACATGATGATACCAGTAATAGAGGCCAGACAATATGGTATGTGTGTTGCATACATGAATCCAGAAATATCCATACGTGTGGTAATAGAGAATCACATACAACTAACTAGAACTGAAGTACAATAATTGATAAATAAATGAAAGAACTATCAGAAAATGTACTCGTCTGCTACTCTGAAAAGAGTAGTATAATATCAGATATCTGCACCGGAGTCACAATGTCCTAAATAGAGAAATATGGGTTATAATATGTTTAAGAGAAATTTTGAGTGGCACCCCACTTTTTTTTACCATATTTACGGTGCACCCCACACAATTAAAATAATGTAAGATACCCCCACTTTTGACGGAAACCGTCCCCAACTCACGGTCAACCCCTTTGACCAATTTTTTTGACCAAAATACCCCCGTCTTCTTCTCCGTGTCTCACCATTTTTCGTGGCTGCCTCCCTTCCCGTCGCCGGCGTGCCTCCGCTCTCCCCCTCCTCTCTCCGCACCCTCCCCCCTCCTCTCTCCTCCCCATCACCATCACCACCATAATAGGAAATCTAGAAACACGGATGGTGTGCTTTTGTCGGAAAGTTGAACTCCATTTCTCAATTAAGACTCAAGCTTTGGAATCAATAAAACCAGATTCAAACTAACAGGAGCACAGATTGGAGTTGCTTAGAGCCAGTACCCAAATGCAAGACTCCTACTCTCTCAGTAAAAACCAAAGATTTAAAGGCATATATTTGAACTGCAATTTCTACAGGATGGGGAGACACCGAGGCAGTAACACTTGAGTGATTACTTGAAACCCAAATTCGTCAACGAGCATATTTGAAGCTTCAGATGGCTACAAACTGGAGCAATCACGTCCAAAGATGGTTTCAACAAATCAAAAATCGTTCATCAAAGCATGAAGATTGTAATTTATCAACCAGTAAAAAATTCCACATCAAGGTTTACTGCAAGATTCCTATTATGGTGGTGATGGTGATGGGGAGGAGAGAAGAGGGGGGGTGCGGAGAGAGGAGGACGGCGGGGAGCGGAGGCACGTCGGCGGCGGGAAGGGGGGCAGCCACAAAAAATGGGAAGACACAGAGAAGAAGACGGGGGTATTTTGGTCAAAAAAAATTGGTCAAAGGGGTTGACCGTGAGTTGGGGACGATTTCCGTCAAAAGTGGGGGGTATCTTACATTATTGTAATTGTGTGGGGTACACCGTAAATATGGTAAAAAAAAGTGGGGTACCACTCAAAATTTTTCTATGTTTAAAATAAGGTAAATGAAGTTTATGATGCAATCTACATGATTTCTAGGTCAATCTAGGTCAAAGTCAACTCTAAGTCAAACCTGGTCAACTATCTAGTTCAAACTAGGTCTAAGTCAAATCTGGGTCAACCATGGTCAACACTCTAGTCAAACTAGGTCGATCCTAGTCCATCAAGTCTCACTAAGCCTAACCAGCCTAGACTAACAACCAAGCAACAATCACCAATCCACAAGCATCACACATTATATACCATATATATGAATACATTATACATTCCTATTTATAGAGAGAGTGCAATTGTGAGTGTCAATGCATCAAGATGAAAAAGTGTGTGTGTGTGCATTACAAGGTAAATGGCATATGAAGGTAAGGGTTTACACTAGTGCACATACTATATAGCAATGTCCAATTTAACTCAAGTTTACACATAGGTCCAAGGGTTTAGTCTAATGGGCTATGGGCTTAAGTCACAAGTCATTAAGTCATGAAATCATAAGTCATTCCATTAAACCTTAAGTCATGACTGGATTTCACTAAACCTAATCCTCCTATTCCAAAACTAAATTCTAAATGACTAAAATGGGTTGACTCAATTTAGATTAGGGTTACCATAGCTAGGGTTAGCTTCTAGGCTAGTCTACAAGTCTCTATAAGTCAAAGTCACAGATATCAATCACCAATTCAATAATTAATCAAATAATTCAAATAAGTCAAAATGACCAAATTACCCCTAGGCTAAAAATGATAATTAAATATACCTAATCACATGATTAGGCTCTAGGTCATGCAGTCTCTAGGGTTTTACTAGCAGCACATCAAAATCACAAGTCATGACTTAAAACAGTTTTTAAATAGTTTAAAAATGATTAAAAATTACCAAAAATTATAATGTAAAATAAATATCAATAATAATAATTATAATTACAAAATTTCAAAATTACCCTCATCTTGAAAACTGGATGTTACACTCGATCAAAGTGCTTCCACGCTTCTCCATCGGATGGGTGATCCAACACTCCTTCAATCTGTTCTCGCATGTGCCAACTCACATTTTCGGTCGTCTCTTTCAACATAAATAATCTTTGCAACCGCGGAGTTAAAGGCAAGTAGTGCATTGAATCGGTCTATCTTCTTGCACCGGTAGACCTTCATGTACTAGTTGTCTTATAGCGATCAGTACCACAAAATCTGTACACATCTGCGTCCTTGTCGTCTTTGTAGTACATCATGCACCCATTGTGACAAGAATTAATTTTTTCGTATCCCATCTAGAGCGATCTCACCATCCTCTTTGACCGATAGAAGTCTTTAGGTAACTTAGCACCCGCTGGCAAGATCTCTATAATCAACTCCAACACTCGGTTGTAGCATTCTTGCGACATGTTAAAATCTGACTTAATGCTCAACAGTCTTGTAACCACCTCTAATGGTGAATGATCCTCACAACCATGATACAATGGAGTCCTTGCATTCTCCAGCAACTCCATGAACTTTGTAGCATCGATATTCGGTGCCTCTTCAGCTGCATCATGAACGAAACTAGGCCCCACAACGTCAAAAACCATGTTCACGCACCCGTCATCGTATGCATGATTATCTGAAACAAAATTAGATTCCGCATGCATATACGGCTCAACATAAGGCTCCGGCTCTGATGCTAAAGACACAAGTTCTTCGTATGCGGTCCACTGATAGTAATTAGGCATGAAACCCCTCGAGTACAAATGATATGTCACTTCCACTTCTGGATAAAATTTTACGTTATGACATTTTACACATGGACACTTAATTTTGGTGCCGTCCATGTACTGAGGAAACGCCTTAGCAAACTGCAGGAACTGCTCTACTCCCGCTATGTATTCATCCCACACACCACACATATCATCAAGACGACGATTGTACATCCATGAACGATTCCGTAAGTAGTAATTCATATCCATTTGAAAATAGTTCTGCAAAAATAGACACACATGTTCAGAGTAGTAACTAGTCAAACTGGGTGAAGTTGAGTTGACTTAGTCAATATCTTGGACAAACTAGTCAAACTGGTGAAGTTGACTAAGTCTAGGCAGTTATCCTTCACAAGACATAGACATGGAACAAATACCGATATTTGCAGTGTCCGAACTTCGTGTATATTACAGTAGAGAGACATGGTAACCGTGTGTAGGGGTGAAACTCGGGGTTGGGTCAGGCTTGAGGTCAACCCGAGCCCAACCAGATGAATCATAAGCCTAACCCGAGCCCAAGCCCGGCCCGACTTTGGGTTCAACATATGAAGACCAAGACCAAGCCCGGAGGATCGGGTTGAACTCGGGTTGGGTCGGGTCCATCGGGTAATGTTGACCAACTATTGACTTTCAGTCGACTGGTCAACTCTGGTTTGGTTTCGGGTCAATTCTAGTCACTTTTAGGCTAATTTTGACCTTCGGTTAACTTTCGTTGACTTTTAGTCAAAACGGTCAACCGAGGTCAAAACTAGTCTAAGAGCACTAATCCTAACCATTACCAACCAAGACAATCAATTTCTACCCATATCCTAACACCTTAGACTCATACCTTAGCTTCTAGGCAATTACCTTAACTTACCCTATTACCTTACCAAGGTAAACTCACTATCAAGCCCCTACCTTAGTTTTTAGGCACTTTTCTACCGCAACATGGTATCCTAATACCATGCCCTCGTATCTCGATACCATGCCATGGTATCTTGATACTCTAATTTCATATCTTGAAGTATCTTAGAACTTTACCCTTTCATAGGGTAAATCCTAATTATCTTGTGATACCATCTTGGTATCACAAGATACCTCAACCTGTCACGCTCACTCTAGCCCACATCTAACTCTAATACAAAACTTCTAATATAAAACCTTACTAACATATCTTCCACAATTTTCTCACTCTCTAACACAAACCACATCCTATTACCAAACCTTTCATTAACATATTATCTAACCTGTAAACTGATAGTGAGTTTAATATACATGTTAGGGTTCATGTATGCATAGAGATTTATAGGTTTTCAAATTGCATTTGGATTGTCAACCTGTAAACTGATTGTGTACATTGATTTCTCATGTATCACACACATGTTTACACTCACAAGCCTGTCACTGACCTGAGAATACATGCGCACTCGACTGAAAATTGATTTTCTGATATCTATACACAATTACACTAAAACTGAGAACCTATACTACCTATTGTTGTACTGATTTCCCTATACACACACTCATACACATGTACCCAATGAACTGAGAACACATTTACACACACACACACATGTTCATGTACTGCTATACACTCATGCACACACTGACCTAAGAACCTAGGTACTGTTTACACACTGGTAAACCTAGACTGAAACTAGCTTACTGATTTCCTATTCACAAACACACGTGTACACATTACTGCTAACACCCTGTCCACTCATACACACATAAATTTCGGATATCTATACACACACATAGAGTCACTCACTCACATATGAACTCAGACATACATTCACACAAAGCTGAGAACATACACTGTCTTTACTGCCACACACACACTACTGTATGCTGCCACACATACACACATGTGCATACATACACACACATGTGCACACATACACACACATGTATATTAAACTTCAAATATTTTAACCCAAATCTGAGCCCAAACCCGAGTATCTTCAACCCTAACCCAACCCATTAACGGGTTTATCCGATTGGGTTCGGGTTTAGCCCGCCCAAGTTGCACCCCTAACCGTGTGTCCGTGTGTGTCTATGTGCGTGTGTGTATGTCCGTGTGTCCATATGTGTGTCCGTGTGTGTGTGTGTGTCCGTGGGAGAGGAGGAGGAGGAGAGAGAGGAGTTAGGTTAGGGTTTACCTGAGAAAGAGGAGAAGGAGCTCGGATTGGGGGAGGAGGAGCTCGAGGTGGAGGAGCTCGACGGGGGGGGGGGGGGGAGGGGGTAGAGGGTCGCCGGGGGTCGAGGGGGTCGCCGGGGGGGGGGGGGAGGGAGAAATTTTTTAGAAAATTTAAAAATTTTCAAGTGAGGGGGAAAAAGGAAACAACGTGCCCTAAATAAAAACTTTAGCGACGTCATGAGGAGACGTCGCTATTAAATAATTAGCGACGTGTAGCGATGACATTGCGGTGCAGATTCCCATTTAATAAATTATTGTCGCTATTCATCGCTAGTAGTCGCCACCAGCGACGAATAGCGAGGTCAAGTTGCCACGTCGCTAAATTCTCAAAAATTAGCGACGTCCTTTTATGGAGTCGCTAAATTCGTCGTAATTTTGCCATATTTTGGTAGTGGCAACCTAGGCTCATGTGACATCACGCCTTAGCGAGGACGATCGATCCTACAGGACCAGAGTGTGACACCTAGTAGTAAAGAATGATGAGAGTTGGCTTTGGCACATAAGACTTGGATACGCCAACATGGACACTCTCTTCCGACTTGCTATCAAAAAGCTAGTTAGAGGACTCCCAAACATTCCATTCAAGAAAGTCGTGTATATGAGGAATGCGAGAATAGTAAGTTAACAAAATCTTCCTTCAAATCTATCAACCCGATGAGCACTACTCCCTCCAACTTAATCATATGGATTTATTCGGCCCTACTAGAGTAGCTAGTCTTGGTGGTAAACTCTATGCTTTTGTTTTAGTGGATAATTTTTTAAGATTTACTTGGATTATTTTTCTTGCAAATAAAAGTGATACTTTTCATGAATTTGTTGCTTTTTATAAACGTGTACAAAATAAGAAAGACATTATGATCAACAAAGTTAGAAGTGATCATGGATGTGAATTTAATAATGCCGATTTCAAAAACTTCGTACTAAAAATAGTTTTGGTCATGATTTTGCTTGCTCTAGAACTCCATAACAAAATGGTGTAGTGGAAAGAAAGAATAGAACCATCGGTGATATGACCAGGGTCATGTTAAACCAATACAAGCTTTCTCAATACTTTTGGGCGGAAGCCGTTAACACGACATGTTATGTTATAAATAGAGTCTTGATTAGACCTATTACTAAGATAACTCATTATGAGCTTGGTTTGACAAAATTCTTTCTATTAAATATTTTAAGGTTTTTGGATGCAAATGTTTTATCTTGAACACCAAAGATAATCTAGGCGAATTTGAAAAAAAGAAGTCTTAAGGTATATTCTTTGGATATTCAATGCATAATAAGGGGTTTCGTGTCTTTAACAAAAGAAGTCTTGTAGTCGAAGAGTCAATTAATATCTCTTTTGACGAACTTAATATTTCTACATCTAGCTCCCTGAACGATGTTGATGATCTCTTTTGATTTGGAAAATTCTTCTCTTGGAGATACAAATGCTCCTTCGTCTAGTAATGAAGTTGAGATTCCTCCACCTAAAAATTCTTCAACTATAGAGACTCCTCAAGAGGATCTCCCCAAATAATGGAGATTTGTTGTTCATCATCCCAAGGAACTTATCATTGGTGACCCTTCCTCACGAGTAAGCACTCGATCCTTTACACGAGATAACTGTGCAAATGTGGCTTTTATTTCTAAAATAGAACCTAAAAATATCACCGATTGTGAGCCCCCTATTTTTTATTTTATTAAAATCAACTATATACCAATATTATTAGATTTAAGTCAGGATATTACCTTATATATATATATATATATATATATTTTTTTTATATATATATATATATATATATATATATATATTAGTAGAATATGTATTTACAATATCATTATCATCAATATTATCTACGAATTGATTATACTCAGTACCTGATTATTTCGTTAAAGGCTTGGTATCATGTGGGCCAATAATTTTTTGTATATATATATATATATATATATATATATATATATATATATATATATATATATATATATATAGCAATTATTTGTTTCCAAAATTTAAGTTTCCAAAACTACCTTGCTTATAATTATTCCTATAGATATTATTATAGATAATTAAATCACTAATACTAAGGTTACTATATATATATATATATATATATATATATATATATATATATATATATATATATATATATATATATATATATAGCAATTATTTGTTTCCAAAATTTAAGTTTCCAAAACTACCTTGCTTAATATTATTCCTATAGATATTATTATAGATAATTAAATCAATAATACTAAGGTTACTATTGAGCATATCTATTAACTTGAATTAGGTTGATATGTGTAAATAGTTTTTTTTTAACAAAAAAAAATATATTAATAGAGGCAAAAGGGAGCGAAAAAGCTCCATTAGCTTAGGACCAACAAGTCCCAGAGGCCTACAAAATATGTGTGAGGCAAAAGTCCTCACCAAAAGCTAATAAAAAGGTTCAGAGTACAATATGTATACACAAAAACCTACGAGTCTAAGACACCCGTAGCTCCCGAGCGATCGTAATTCCGATATCCGACGGTAATTTCGTGGTGTGGGAGAAGATCTTTGCCTCCCTAGAAATGAACGCAAGTTTAGCAAGATCTTTTGCCACGCCGTTAGCTTCCCTCTTGCAAAGAACCACCTCAATGTTAGGAGCAATGAGGCTTCTAATTTTTCGGAAGCTATAAACTATCGTCCATGGAATTTTAGTCTTCCCCTTAAGACAACTGTATAAATGATCAGAAGATGTCTCCACAATAGAAATTTCCAAGTTGTTATCCACACAAATAGAAAGCCCCCAGATTGTCGCATCCACCTCAGGAAGATTAGGAGTACCTTGGCGTAGGACCTTATGGAACACCAAAATAGAGTTTCCTGCCGAGTCCCGGACAATCCCGCCAACCGCCGTATTCGGGCTTACGTTCGAGTGGCCAGCCACATTCAGCTTGAGTCCCACGTCAGGAGGCTGCCACCCCGAACCCGCTGTCACCCCCGCTGCCTAGGCCCTGGGCGCCAACCAGTCCCCTACAGCCACGCGCATCCAGCCTGCCATCGTGGCCTGAGACACGCGTCTGAACCATTTCTCCGCCGAGGCTGCAGACCGTATTTTCCCTGCTGCTGCGACCCGCGTCCCGCCCCAGGGTACACGCCCCTTTTATACCCCTGGAACTCCGCCCGTCCCGACTGCCACCGATCCCCACGCCCCTGGACTGCACTACCGCACCTTCGGTTCTGCTGTGCTCCCCAACTGCCGTGCTGCTGTGCTCCGTAATCCGCATCCCACTCCAGTCCCTCGACTGCTCCAGTATGCCACCGGTGCAGCTGTGCTTCCCCTCTCCCGTGCTGCTGCGACCAGCATCCCCAAATGGCTCCCCAGCTTCCCTGACCAGCTCGTCTGACCTGAGCTTGTGTGCCAACAACCCGTGTTGTACCGCCATCGTTACCCGGCAAATGATATCCCGGCCGTTGCGTTTGCCCTTGTCGAAGATTATACTATTATGCTGTTTCTAGATCTCCTAGAGACAGGTGCTGAAGGTTATGTTCCTGCAAACATTGACCGTATTAGTAAGTGAAATATTGTTAAGCCAAACCTCCGCCAGCTGGTTGACGTCATCCGCCACAGAGGTGATGTGGAACTTCGTAGCAAAGTGCGCCCACACCATCACCGCCGTCTCATTGCGCACAAATAAGTGGTCGGTTGTCTCCTCCATCGAATTGATACAACACACACATCTCGAAGCCAAGTGAAACCCTACAATACGTAACCGACCATCCACCGAAATGACGTTGCGACTGAGCCGCCACAGGAAAGCTCCAATTTTTGGTTGTATATATTTGTTCCAACAGTAGGGAGCCCATCTGAAAATTTGATAACGAGTTCTATATTGCTCCCAATAAGAATTAGTCTCAAACTCACCTGATTGGGTCAACGTCCATACCAACCTGTACGGCTCGTCGCATAGAATCATGTTGTTGAGGACCTCCCTAGCCGCATGGGAGATCAACCTCCGAACATCCACGGTATTCCTTGACCTAGAACGAATAAAGGGATTGGCAATAATATCACGAATGTTAGGGACATACCTGATGTTGGTCGGTTTGGGGATAACCTGGCCGCTCCAATTATAACCCCAAATTTGGATATTACCTCTACCCACCACCCAAAGGCACTGGGAATTAACCTTGTCGAAGCATTCCATCATCGATTTCCAAAAAGCCGAAGAGGATTAAAGGGGAGTGTATGTGCTACTCGTGGGATCCCCATATTTTCTAGTCATGTAATGAGCCCAAACACTTTCCCCCTTGATGAGCACCTAGCATCTTTTCGCGTGCAAACTTTGCATAACATGAGAGAGAGGTCTGATACCAAGACCCCCATCCTCTTTAGGTTTGCAAACATTCTTCCAAGAGACCCATCTCTTAGCATTCTTTTAAATTAGGATTTTAGAAAGGAATTAGACGTTATATTTTAACATACTAGAGATATTTTTGTAAACAGGTAATTTCGGCAACTATGGATTTTTTTTATGTATAAATATATTCTTTTGTTTATGGGGCCTAATTTATAACCCTACACCTAAACTTGTACCAGCCCAAGCTAACCCATTTTTGCCTACCCGTTAGACTTAAGTTATCATAACGGGCAGACCCGATATCTAACCCGCATATTCAATTATAGGCTACTGTTCATTCGTCTTATCCGCTGGGTTTTTCATATGCACTATTCTGTTTTAAAGCACGTAATGAAGACGAGTCCCCAGCATGTCTAACAAACCATGGAGCCCTTTCAAATAAGTTCTGGTTGGGCGGGCGACACCCGACCCAACACACCCAACCCGACCCGCGTTCTTTTTTTTTTTTGAAAACAGGGGATTCATTAGTGAATGTCAAAGAGTTACAGAGAGCATATCATGGTCTACATGAGATGCAATACAAGAAGGAATCTCTTCATACCAATTACTGATATTAGAGATGTTGAATAAGAGAGCATTAGAAGCTAAGAGATGAGCACATTGATTTACACTCCTGGGGCAATAGGAAAATGAAATGTTAGAGTCCAATTTGAGCACAAATCTTGCATCTTCAATAGTTTGACGTGCTTTCCACAGAGGTATAGTTACTGAAGTGTTGATGGAGTCAATGAGAGGTTGACAATCTCCTTCAATGATGATTCTGTGACTTTGATAATAACTTCGAATCTCCATAGCAAAACGAATACCCAGTGCCTCAGCTTCAATTGGCGACCCTCCCTCCTCTGATTTTGAAATTGCTGCAATGAAACTTCCTTTAGCATTGCGAAGAATAGCTCCTGCAGCCATCTTTTCATCTAGATAAGCACCATCGAAATTGATTTTCAAAGCAGATTCGGAAGGTGGAATCCAGTGAAGATTGAGAGGAGCCTTTGATGATGAGTTAGCAGTAAAGAACAAACATCTGTTGGTAGCCTCGAACTTCTCCTTCATAATGGTTGCTGTATCATGGATTCTTCTAATGTTGATAGGTTGTTGCTGGAAAAGGAAATTGTTCTTTGCTTTCCATATGTGCCACATTATGTAGAAGAATCTTGAGATTTTATTGCGATCTCCCTCCTTCAATAGGATGGTAATGATTGTTGAGATTGTACTACCTCCATGAATTAGAGGTAGTAAATCTGGAACATGAATCCAAATTATACCTGTTGTTTGACAGAGAAGAAAAAGATGGTTAGTAGTTTCAGGTTGTACCTTGCAGATTTGGCAGGTTGCTTCTATATGGTTGAGGCGATGATGAATGTTGTCATTTGTAGGTAGTGAGTTTGTGAGAACATGCCAAATAAAGAGCACCATATTTGGACTGACATAGGTCAAAGACCATAATTTGTGCCATTCAATAAAGTTGTCCGCTTCCACAATTTACGTTCTTAAAACACACAGTTTCACTTCGTCCTTCGCGTGCGACAGTTCTGTAGCAGCCATTTTTGGTCATTGTCCGACAGTCTCAGCACCGATCTAAACCCTAAGCCCCCCTATATAACTACCTCATGTTCTTCTCTTCCATTATCCACCCTTGCAAAACCCTAGCCGCCCCCGAGCTATACCTGGTCACTCCCCCACCTTCATCGTCTTCATCATCAGTAACATCCATGCCGTCGTCTCCGCCAACAGCAATGTCGACGGCGAGCTCGACAATCCCACATCGATCGCGCACAGAGCACAGCAGCGGCCGCTTCTCGTCTCGGTTGGCAGTCGAGCCCTGACAACAGTTGTCGACTTCCAGTCGCGAAACGGCTGACCGACTCTACCAGGGTCCTTTTCCTCTCCTCTGTGGTAAGTTCCTTCCATTCTTCTTCATCTCTGTTCCTTAATGCTTAGCATAGCTTGTGCCTTATAGCCAACTATGTTGAAGCAGACTTACAGTGTGAGGCTTTAATAGGGTTGGGTAAATAGAAACCTTGTATAAGTAGTAGGGCTTTATGATACTACTTACTATATGTAGGAGTAAACTTTGAGTTATACCAAAAAAAAAAAGAATTTAAATGAAGGTGTGTAAGCTTCAACATGTGTTCATGGCAGTGGTTCCTATTGAAGTCACATGGAAACTTACCTTAAGAAAGAAAACAAGGGTTGGAATACTTATGATGGTTGTTTGGGTTTGATAAAATGGAGTGAAATCATGTGGAGTTGAAATAAAGAGAGGGCATGGGAGTGGCAGGACTAAATAGAGGGTGCTGCTCTTGTCACAATTGATAGAATTTAGCTAAAACTTATGTGTGAATAGGAGTTTATGTGTATAGAGTGAGTGGGTTGGTAATATACAGAAGTTAGGTATGTTCATACTTTTGTTTACTGTTAATTACCTCTAAAGGCCTAGAGCCAGATGTTGGTGTGTTAACTCCCCAGGACCACATGGCAGTGTAATTGGAGCACACAAGTAAGGGGGAATATAACCATGACTAGAAGTTTCATCTTGTGCATATATATATTGTTGGTTTTTATGTGTTGTTGCTTGGGAAGCAACTTATATGTGATTCAAAAAGGCACTCCATACTTTTAGTCCCACATGGGAAAAGAGAAAAAGTTCTCCTTTCCATATAAGGCTTTCCCCTCCTTAGTGGGTTAGTAGGTTGTGTAGGGGATGGGCTACATCCCATCCAACCCGCGAGCGGGTGCACAATTTAATGCGCATTTTTGACGCATTTTTGACGCGTTTATTTGTCGCGCACTTTGCACGCTTGTACGCCGCGGACCGGACCAAGGGTACACTACTAAAATAACCCCTTTTAGTGACGTCAGAGTACGTCGCTAAAAAGGGCAAATCCGTCGCTAATTTCTATTAGCGACGTATGTAGCGACGAAACATGGATGTCGCTTATAGGCTTGTCGCAGATTACAATTTGGTCGCAATTCGTCGCTAGTTACGACGTCCCTTCTAGTGTCGCTAGACGTCGCTAATATTAGCGACAGATAGCGACGTCCGCATACGTCGCCAGTATAGCGACGTAGGGCGACCACTTAGCGACTCCATAAACTTTATATATGATGACATGGCATGGCAGCCACGTCAGCATATTAGCGACGCCTAGCGACAACGTTAGCGACATTGGCTCTCAGGTGGTCATATACACGTCAGCATTATAGTGACGGATAGCGACGTTACGTCACTATTGTGCGACGTATAGCGACATGTACAGGACGTCACAGAACGTCGCAGATGTTAAAAAAAATTTTAAATTTTTTTTGGTATTTTTGTTATGCTGTGTGTCTGTGTTTACAGTGTGTCTGTGTTCACAGACACACATCATCACAAAAATACACATTATATTTTTTTAAAATTTGGACAGCACCTCCTTTGTATATCAGATCATCGCTTATAACCCAGCGTAGGTATATTTGTCATCCCCGTCGCATATATCATCACAATTATCAGTCTCCCATCATAACAGCCTATAACTAATAGATGAATAACAGTCTCTCATGCATCATAACAGTCTACAACTAAATATCATACATGTACTCAAAGAAAATACCAACAAATTAAATATCATAAACATACATGTCCAACAAACGTACATGTCCGACATAGTCAAATAATAATAAAAATCAGTGTACAGAACGATCAATGGGCCCATAGGGCCAATAAATACAAAAATGATAAAAAAATATACTGGATCACTGAGGACCCCTGCCGCGCATCTGGGATAGAATGTAGTCATACTGCTCCTGGGTGAGCCGCACCGTAGGGGCAGTAGGAGGCAGTACAATGTCTGGAGTCTGCGCCGTCGATGGACCGGCAGGACGTATCTGCTCCAGCTCTCGCAGTCGCTCACCATAACTGGCAAGGGTACTCACCACCCTCTCAGCACTCGCCTCAAGCGAAGCCGAAACCTGAGTGAGTGAGGCAGACATGCTCCTCTGCGATCCCTCCAGCTCGACCTGTCTACGCTCTGTGCGCTGCGTAGAATCGGAGAGCGTGTGTAAGCTGGCAGTTGTAGCCTGATGCAGACTCATCAGCTCCTGTATACTGCGCTCAACCGCATCAAATCGTCCGGTGACGATCGAAGGATCGGATCGTCGCTCGATCGTATCATAAATCTGCTGCTGTAACTCGCGACACAGCTCCTCGATCTGACGACGAATATCCTCAGCTCGTGACGACGCCTGCAAAGCCGGAGACTGCGCACTGACAGAGGGGGCTCGGGATGACTCCGAAGCTAAATACGCGCCGTAGGATCCCGTACCGTAGTACGTACCCTTCTGAAGACCGCCAACGGCGGTCATCCAGAGCTCGTCCGACGATGGTGCTGTAGGCGGCTGGGAGGAAGTACCAGCCCCTCCCTCTGCTTGCGCACTAGCAGCAGCAGCCGCCTCCTCCTGTAGCCGAACAAACTCGGCCTAGAACATGTTTGCTAACGTGTAAGTGTTTGCTAAAGTCTATATTGATATCTATTTTCCTGTTTTCTAAATTATAGTAAATTAATATAAAGAATAGAACGTATATATGCCTGCGTCGCCCTCTCGTCAATGAACTCCCCAGCCCTTCGATGGGTGACCAGGAAGACGGTGACCATGTTCGGGTCCTCACCCTTTTTTACCTGTTAAAATATATTATCTATTATTAGTATTAAATATTCTATCGAACTATATATAAATTAATGTCCTTCATAGAAAACATACCAGACGACGAAAATGCTCCGTCATCGGAATGGAGCCACCACACCACTTACCGGCGCTCGTCCGTGCCACCTTGGCCTTGTCAGATCGCTCCTGGTACTTGGGCTCGCTGAATCTTGCCTTCATCGCACCCCACTGCTCTGGCATGATCCAACCATGGATCGGCTGTCCGGAGCGATCACGAGACTTCTGGTCGCGGATCGCATCACGGATGAACTTGGCTGCGACGACAGAAAATTGGCCCTCGATCCTCGCCGCCCGGTGTGGTGGATAGAAATAGGTCCTCTACAAGAAGTAAAATACAAAAGTTGTATAATATACACAAATGATTATTAAAATTTAAAAATAAATAAATTTTTTACCTTAAAGTGGGCGAACCAAAAAGCCTTCCTATCTGCGGGAGCATCTGAGTAGTTAATCCAAGACCCACCATAGTTCTGCCTCAGAAATACCCCCATCTGTCTCTGTACTGCAGAAGGCCGATATCTATACAATAATAATTTTTCATGAATATATATGTACATATAATCATTTGAGAAATATATATTAATTAATTAACTTACTTCATAGGCCCGTCCGTCCAAATCTCCATACGCGTCTCGCCCGGGGGAGCGCATGGAGGGTCGCTCTCACCTCCTGCATGGACAGGATCAGTCTGATCGTCGTCCTCTATATGCTCGGCGTCGGCTCCCCCCATGGAGCCGTCGGCAGGAGGAATGCTGGACGGGGGATCAGGGATGCTGGATGCGAGATCAGGAAGGCTAGACGACGAGGAAGGAGTCGCCAACCTGCTGGAACTGCCCTGTCCCGGTAATGGACCGGGAATAGAACGGTACAATGGCGTACTCGGAGATGAGGATGAGGGTACGGAATCTCCATCCCCAGCCCGAGGCTGACGGGACTGCCTAATATAAAATTCTTCGCGTCGTCCAGATGGTCTAGTCATACCTGATAATAACATATGACAAAAAAAAAAACATATTTATATGATAGACATCACAGATTTTTGAAAAATATCATAGTCACAGATAAAAGTGTCAATAAAGTGTCACTGAAGTGTCACAGATTTATATGATAGAAGTGTCACTAAAGTGTCAAATATGATGATAAAACAAACGTACAGATTTAATCCTCTTCTGAAAATTCATCTAGTTCGTTTAGCTCATCTACTTCTTCTTCTTCTTCCTCCTCCTCTACATCTTCACTTTCATCTGCATCTTCCTCTTCAGATAATTCTACTTCTTCTACATAATTAGATGTATAATGAGGAACTTCCGTCGTGTCCACTTCTATAATATTTATTACAAGAGGTAGTTCATCTTCTTGATAAGCTATATCATCAACCTCAAAGGTATTTCTAGCTTTGGTCTTGCATACTTCCCACCAGTCCGACCTTGTTGTTCCCAGTTTAGGATAGCTTGTGAAGTACACGAGCTGAGCCTGACTTGATAGGATAAATGGTTCATAGGCTTGATATCGACGCCGATAGTTTATATCAACAAGACCGTGCTTGTCTACTTTCCAACCTTGACCTTCAATCGGATCGAACCAATCACACCTGAATAACACAATCTTAGCAGGCTCTATTCCATAACTATATGTCAGCTCCACGATCTTCCGTAGCATGCCATAGAAATCATTTCCTGCAACAATATCTTTGTAGTTCGAAGATCTGATACACAAACAGCTGTTTTTGGTGGAGTCGAGATCCACAAAGTTGTCTCTGATCGGGCAAGTTGTTGACTTGAACCTAAACCCATTAACACAGTAGCTTGGTCATATTTTTGTAGCATAAATTGGTCCCTTAGCTAGCATTCTAACAGACTCATTCTCAAGTCTTGCGTATGGACGATCGACCTAAATACCACGAAAGAAGCAATTAAGCTCATTCTCAATCAAGTGCATATACATAAAGATAATTACATAGTTCTCTAGTCTTACATATACACTCAACCATGATGGAAAGTAACACCTCATTTCTTGTTCTTGTTGTTCTTCTGTTATGTGTGGCCTACCTAACCTCACATCATCATTGAATATGCTGAAAACAACATCGTTCAATTAATGTAATAGTATAATAATCAACACTATTAAAATAATGTAGACGTATTAATTACTTATCCCTCCAGTTTCTCTACTTCCTTCTCGTCGCAGTTGAGTAATACATATACCTGAGCAGCCCTTAGCTCATCATCGTTCAGATGTCTCTTCTTCATTTTACCCGATGGCTTTTCTGGAGCATTGAATACTTTCAGTATTGTATCATTACTTTCATGATCTCCGTCGTCGTTTCTGGAAGCTCTCGTTCTATTAGTTGCAACATGAGGCTTGAAATACATCGAACAAAAGTTTGTAATCTCCTATAGAACATAGGCTTCACAAATAGAACCCTCGATCCGTGCCTTATTTTTCACCTTTCTTTTTAGGTGATTCAAATATCGCTCGAACGGGTACATCCATCGATATTCGACGGGTCCACCAACACGTGCCTTATAGGATAGATGAATCGGCAAATGCTCTATAGAGTCGAAGAATCCAGGAGGAAATACCCTCTCTAGCTTGCACAGTGTTACCGCAATGTCCTTCTCTTGCTTTTTTAGACGATCAACGAGCAATTTCTTAAAATAAAGATCCCTGAAGAATATGCTAAGCTCCGTCAATGGATCCCAAACTGCCTGCGGTAAGAATTCTTGAAATGCAATCGGAATTAACCTCTCCATGAATACGTGACAGTCGTGGCCCTTCATACCCGTCAATTTATTTTTCTTTGGATCGACACATCTTCTCAGATTTGACACATATCCGTCTGGAAATTTAAGGCCCTGGATCCACCGACAAAGTCTCACTTTATCCTCCTTGTCCAGCAAAAAAATTGACTTCGGCAGGAACTGTTTTCCATTCTGCTCTATCAAATGCAACACATGACGTTTGCATATTTCTTCTAAGTCCAACCTGGCCTTGGGATTGTCTTTCATTTTTTCCTTTACGTCCATCACAGTATTAATTATGTTATCAAACACATTCTTCTTAATATGCATGACATCAAGATTATGTCTGATCAGATTGGTACTCCAGTATGGCAGATCCCAGAATATGCTCCTCTTTGTCCCAGTTATGATCTCTACCAAATCCATCGCACTTATACCCAGTTGTAGGATCTTTGATAGCACTTGGAAAATCTTTAACCTCCTTCCATATCGTGGCTTCGCACCACCTTGGCTGGTGGATCACCCTTCTCTACAATGCCGACACGGAATGTATTCCTGTTCCTTCTGAACGGATGATCTTTTGGCAGAAATTGTCGATGACAATCAAAGAAGCACGGTTTTCCTCCGTGTTTCAAGCGGAAAGCCTTACTACGGTCCATGCAATACGGACATGAGAGACGGCCATGAGTGCCCCATCCAGATAATATTCCATAGGCCTGAAAGTCGTTGATGGTCCACATAAGGGTTGCCTTAATCTGAAACTTCTGCTTCCTGGAAACATCGTACGTGTTAGCGCCTACTTCCCATAACTGATTCAACTCATCTATCAAAGGCTGTAAGTACACATCAATGTTCCTCTTGGAATTGTTCGGACCAAGAATTATAACGGTTAGAAACATGTACTGAGTCTTCATGCACATCCAAGGCGGTAGGTTATACGGAGTGACAATCACAGGCCAGCACGAATACTGGGATCCCGAAAGACCAAAAGGAGTAAAACCGTCAGAAGATAGTCCCAACCTGACATTACGCGGATCTGAAGCAAAATTAGGATACACTCGATCAAAGTGCTTCAATGCTTCTCCATCGGATGGGTGATCCAACACTCCTTCAATCTGTTCTCGTATGTGCCAACTCATATTTTTGGCCGTCTCTTTCACCATTAATAATCTTTGCAACCGCGGCGTTAAAGGCAAGTAGTGCATTGAATCGGTCGGTCTTCTTGCACCGGTAGACCTTCCTGTACTAGTTGTCTTATAGCGATCAGCACCACAAAATCTGCACACATCTGCGTCCTTGTCGTCTTTGTAGTACAACATGCACCCACTGCGACAAAAATTGATTTTCTCGTATCCCATCCAGAGCGATCTCACCATCCTCTTAGACCGGTAGAAGTCTTTAGGCAACTTAGCACCCGCCGGCAAGATCTCTATAATCAACTCCAACACTCGGTTGTAACATTCTTATGACATGTTAAAAATCTGACTTAATGCTCAACAGTCTTGTAACCACCTCCAACGGTGAATGATCCTCACAACCAGGATACAATGGAGTCCTTGCATTCTCCAGCAACTCCATGAACTGTGCAGCATCGGCGTTCGGTGCCTCCTCAGGTGCATCATGAACGAAACTAGGCCCCGCAGCGTCGAAAACCATGTTCACGTACCCGTCGTCGTATGCATGATTATCTGAAACAAAATTAGGTCCCGCATGCATATACGGCTCAACATAAGGCTCCGGCTCTGATGCTAAAGAAACAAGTTCTCCGTGTGCGGTCTACTGATAGTAATTAGGCGTGAAACCCCTCGAGTACAAATGATATGTCACTTCCACTTCTGGATAATATTTCACGTTATGAAATTTCACACACGGACACTTAATTTTGGTGCCGTCCATGTACTGAGGGAACGCCTTATCAAACTGCAGGAACTGCTCTACTCCCGCTATGTATTCATCCCGCACACCACACATATCATCAGGACGACGATTGTACATCCATGAACGATTCTGCAAGTAGTAATTCATATCCATTTGGAAATAATTCTGCAAACATGGACACACATTATCCAACAGGCACAAATTCGTATATTATGTCTTATTATGGGACACACATTAGTAGCAGACAGTTACTAATAACAATGATATTCAATCTAGGTCAAACTAGGTTGTACTAAGTCAAACAAAGTCAAACAAGGTCAAGCTAAGTCAAACAAAGTCAAACAAGGTCAAGGGTTGACCTATAGTTGACTTTGTCAACTCTTAGTCCAATCTAGGTCAGATGTTGACTCTACTTTGACTTTCAGTCAAAATAGTCAACATTGGTCAAACAAGGTCAAATCTAAGTCAAATATCCTATTTCTAGTCATTACCTACCATGGTACCCTTTACCTTATCGCTATTGGTATCCCAATACCAATATATTAAGTTGGTACCCTTTATCTTATCGCTATTGGTACCCTTTACCTTATCGCTATTGGTATCCCAATACCAATACCGCGGTAACATGGTTGGTACATTAAGGGTCTTTGACAAGATGACATGTTACGAAAAAATATATCCTTATATATAGTTCTCCTACGGATTTTCTTTAACATTACGTAGGAGAACTATAAGGATTCACAATATGTCACCTCCTCAAAGACCCTTAATGTGACAACCATGTCACCCTCTCAGTCATATCCCTGAGCTACGATGCAGCTGCAGGCATTTAACATATCACGGTTTATAAGAATAACTAATAAATCTCTATCCTAACTAATAAATTAATATCCTACTTTAACATCTAATAACTCTCATATTCCTGCAGCTAAGATGCAGTTGCAGGCAGTTCCTTCTAACATAAACTAATATCCTAATCTAAACTAACCCTTTAACTAAAACTAATATCTAAACAATGCTAATCATGAACTGTACACTACTACCTAACATTCACATGAACTATCTATCTCAAACTCTCTATCATAACTAATAAATTAATATCCTACTTTAACATTTAATAACTCTCATATTCCTGCAACTACAAGGCAAAACCATGGTATATACATGGCTTAAAGTATCGACCGATACCGATCCGATACGGCCGATACCGATACGGTTTGCCATGTTCCGATCCGATACCGACCGATACCAAATATTGACCGATACCGACATTGGGGGTCTTTGTTCCGGTCAATTCGGCAAAACCAATCGGTAAGGATGACTACTATTTCATATAATTTCAAAACTACTAAGAAATAACGCTGAAATACTTAAAATTATGTAGATATACGTGTGTATGTAAGTGTGTGAGTATATATATACATGTATATATGTAGATATGTGTATTTATATATATAGGTATATATGTATGTATTGTGTGTGTGTGTGTCCTGTGTCACAGAGTCGTGTCCGAAATAGGGTTAGGGTCCTGTCCCCTGCCCCTTCCCTCCTACCCCTGCCCCCTCCCCCTATAGGGTATCCTATTACCATAGACTAATTTAGGACACTTTTAAGATACTAGGATATCTAACTATCCTAGGATACCAAATTCTAGCCAAGATACTAACTTAGGGTACTAACTTCTAGCCCATATCCTAATATCCTAGGCTATAACCAAGGGGACACATATATAGGTTAAGATATTTACATATACTATATCCTAGGCTATAACCAAGATACTAACTTAGGGTACTAACTTAGGGTACTAACTTCTAGCCTATATCCTAATATCCTAGGCTATAACCTAGGGGACACATATATAGGTTAAGATATTTACATATACTATATCCTAGGCTATAACCAAGATACTAACTTAGGGTACTAACTTCTAGCCCATATCCCAATATCCTAGGCTATAACCAAGAGGACACATATATAGGTTAAGATATTTACATATCCTAATATCCTAGGCTATAACCAAGGGGACACATATATAGGTTAAGATATTCACACAGCTACCTATATATTTACTATATATATATATAGGCATACATATATAGGTTAAGATATTTACATATACTAGGCTATAACCAAGGGGACACAATATATACATTCAACAAGTTATGCATTTATATACTAGAGAGATAGAGAGTGTATAGTGTCAAGTGTGCATATACAAGTGTCATGTGTGTACGTGTCTCCCAAACCAAACTCGTGTCCAAATACTCGACACAATGTGTCCAAAAACAAACCAAACTCAACACATCCAAAACTGGACACGAATCCAAGGGCACGAGTCTTTGGGGACACGAATCTAATGGGCACGAGTCTTTGGGGACACGATGTGTGTCCATGTGTCCGTGTGTCCGTGGGAGAGGAGGAGGAGGAGGGAGAGGAGTTAGGTTAGGGTTTACCTGAGGAAGAGGAGGAGGAGCTCGGGATTGGGGGAGGAGGAGCTCGAGGAGGAGGATCTCGAGGAGGAGGAGCTCGCCGGAGGGGGAGGGAGTCGTCGGGGGGGAGGGGGTCGCCGGGGGTGGGAGGGCACTGACAGAGGGGGAGGGAGTCGCCGGGAGGGAGGTGGGAAAATTTAGAATTTTCGAGCGAGAGTGAGGGGGAAAGAACGAAACGGTGTGCCCTAAGTAAATAAAATTAGCGACGTCAAGTGTTACAGTCGCTAAAGGTCGCAAAATTGGCAATATATGCTAATAATATGTCGCTGAACGTCGCTATTCAACGACGTAGTAAACTCCTGTCGCGAAACGTCGCTAGGCAGCGACGTTTTGCGACGTGTATATAAAGCTGTCGCTATATTTCATAACTAGCGACGTCATTTCTTGCCATCGCTAAATTACGTCGCTATTAGATGATATTTTAGTAGTGGTATAAAGGTAATTTTCTATCTCATTTTATTTTTATTTGATTTATTTTTTTTGTTTCGGTTGCCTGGTCTTCCGTAGAACTGTTACCACGTAATCCCGTTACGGGATTTGTAGATCACGGAGATAATTCTGGCCACGTACAGAGAGATTTAATTTTAAATCAAATCAGTTGATCCGTTTTGAGCATGTACGGAAAATCTTTTCTCTCTCTCTCTCTTTCCCGTTCGGAACTCTGTTCGTGCAGAAGAGAAACATCGCAACCAGAACCTCTCTCCTCTCCTCCGTCCAACTCTTTCTCTGGGTGTAGCTTCCCTTTTCGGAATTTGGAAATATTTTTTCATTTCTATTTATTTGATTTAAATAGTGATTTTAGATAATTATTTACTTAATTATTTACGGTAGATGATTTTAATCATGGTTGAGTTTTGAAGTACAAGACGGCTAGGAATCATGGCACGGATAGTGCAGTGGCGTGCCTTGACTAGAGTTTATCCATGGTAGGGGAAGGCCGAGCCATATGAGTGTTCTAACTAGAAAAACCAGATTAAGTTGCGACTTAACCCCCACCGATGAACTATTTATTTATTAATTAAATATATTGATTTTAAATGAACCGATGGTACCAACTTAGTCCGAACTGGGCCGAAACCGAATCCAAGCTTTTGTAGGAATGTAGAGGGACCAAATACGACCTTTTAGACATGTTTGGTAAAGGCACTTATTTTCGTATATATTTTTAGGAATTGGCAATTATTTGTTAAATAATTATTATAGGTAAAATATGTATAATAAATATTGGTATGTTATATATATTAATATTGATATCTTGATGTAGGTAAAATATGTATATTAAATATGTGTGTATAGATTATATATGGGAATGTGAGTATTTATATATAATATATATGAGAGTATTGGTATGTATATATAAAATAGAGTAAATATATATGTATGCGTATATGTGTAGGTACATATATGATTATATATAAATATATATATATATATATATATAATTGTGTGAGTATAATATATATAAGTATTCGTGTGTGTATAAAATATATATATGTGCGTGTGCATGTGTGTATATATATATATATGAATATATATGAAAATATACATTATGTAGGTGTATAAATACATATAACTGTATATTACATATGTGAGTATGAGTATATATATACATATATATAAAAAAAAAAAAATATATATATATATATATATATATATATATATATATATATATATATATATATATATATATATATATATATATATATATATATATATATAATAAGTGTATATGTATGTGTGTATATATATATGTATATATGTACATAGGAAATTATGTGTATATATATATATATATATATTAATAGGAAAAAACCAAGTGAGCATCAGTCCTTAGCCAACAGGCCGAAGCCCACACCCAGCAGGCCCAGCCCTGTTATTCCCCAAGCTTTACAAAGCAGCAAAAATCCCAATAAAGGCCCAGGGCAATGAATGGTCCCAGCCCGAGAAATGCTCAGCCCAGGCCAAAGCAAGGCACAGCAGGTTAAATTTCCAACCCGACCCCTCTGAGAACTTATAGTGTAGGTATCGATAAATAGTCGAAAGAGTGAGGAGTTGAAACTGCTCGAAACCCTAGCCGCGCCACATGGACGTCTCCCCAACCATCTGGGCGGTCACCCCGACGTCGGAGCGTCGCCGGGGACCACCGCCAGCCGGCCTGAGTCGACTGAACCACCGCACGCGCGATAGAGAGCACTGCAATGGCAGCAGATCAAGACTGTCAGGTACCAATGTTCGTCATGTTATTTCTTTGCACACACTTCATCAAATTCGAATCTACCAAATCCTATCGACAACCTACATGACCCCCTCGAAAACCTGGTAAATAGGTTGGATTGAATCAGATCCATCTGTCCGATAAATCGACTCGAAGTCGACGAGAAAACACGTTTGAGAACAGAGTAAAACCTAGTCCAACACTCAACTTGGAAGGCAAATTCTCGCGAATCCATAGACCGAATCAAAAATCTATTTGAGCAGACCTGATGACAACCTATAGGAGATTGAAACCCCATTATTGGTTTAATTTCTAGCTGTGTATCCAGTAAAAGAAACCTTAGGAAAGATCGAGAAAAATCCATAAAAACAGATTTTTGAAAACAAAAAATTGTTCCACACGACGTGCGTCACGCCAATCCGGACGACGTGATCGTGAACCGAACGCATCAAAAGCTGCGTAATGGTTACATGGTCGTGTGGGCTTTGACGAAATTCAAATTGGTCGCGTGTGCGCGACGAATTTGATGCGTATCCGTCAAAATTTACCATATCATGCACTTTGTAAATTCTCCAATTACTTTGTGCACGCTCGTCAGATCGAGACGAAACTTGCGCCAACAGAACCGTATCATTTTTCTGGTCCTGTATGCCAAGTTTGGTCCGATTCTGAGACTGTTGACAAAATCACCGTTTTGCGGGCACGCGGTTCCACTCAACGGGCGATTTTGTGCACGGCCCGCCGGAATCCAACTTTGGACATACGGTTGGGTTCGTATCAGAAAACCGGATCCGTAGACATGTAGTTTGACGACTTTAGAGACCATTGACTCTGGCACGCTTTTCGGTGCAAAGAGGGTCCAACGGCAGACATCGTTTTTGCCGAAAATTACCGTTTTGCCCCTGTGTCCAGAATTGGACTTAAGGACAGGCAATCCTAGCTAATTTGACTATTCTGAGAATGTTGGCGATATTTGTTTCAGCTTTCGGAGACAGTTGTGATGACTTGGACTGTATGGCTTACCAGTTGACGGTATTTTATTGGTTCTTCGCGCTGCCACCAGGCAAGTATACCTTGCCCACTATACAGTATTTTATGCATTTTCTATATTATTGTTTCTTTTCTGTCATATTTGGTTATTGCTTCTCTTGTTCGTGTGTGAAACCCGTAAAAAAATAATAATAATAATTTATTTAATTTTTGAGCCTATAATAAATAAATAAAATTTTTCCCTATTTTTTTTTAAAACCTATTGTTTCATTTTATTTACTTTTCCTATTTATTTCGAAAATCCGAGCCGAACTCGGTTTCGGGAATAAATAAGAAATATTATTTATACAAAATCCTTTTCTTTATTTTCCACCAACTCTTAATGGTTCTGAGAACTTTAACTATTCATTCATTTCTTTTTTTTTTTATAGAAACCCACCACCATCACCATTAATGTTCAGAGAACATTAATACTCCAACGCTCGAGCTTCCAAGCGTTCCCGACCGAGCTCCCGAGCTCCCTAACGCCGACTTCTCCTTCAATCTTCCGTAACCCCCATCCTCTCTTCTATATAACCCTCTCTATCCCCTCCATTCACTATCACCACCAACTCTCAAACCTAACCCCCAAAACTCTTGTGCCCTAGATCCGGCGACCGAGCTCCTCCCCGGAGCCGAACCCGGCCGCCCGTCCAGGCTAGTGCCCCCTCCGGCGCATCTCACGACGCCGCCGACCCCTGCGCGGGGACCACCCAGGCCGACGCCACCCCGCCCCTCTGCCGACCCCGCGCTCCTCGATCTCCGCGAGCGCGCCCCTGGGCCGCCGCTCCGGCGCCCGACTCCTCCGCCGGTCCTCCCTGTGCGCATCCCCTCTCGGCCGACCGAGTGATTCACCCCGTCGACCCTCCCCGCGGGCCGAGCGCTGCCCTCCGCCCGAGTCCAGGCCGGCCTCGCCTGGCGACTCCGGCGACCGCGTTCCGATCCGCGCGGCCTCCCGCCGCTGGTGTTCCCGAGCCCGCAGTACCCCGGCCAGCCTATCTTGGCCGACCCCTTGTGCACGTCCCGTGCGTCGCTCGCCGTTCGACACCGAGCCTGGCGGCCCCTGTCTCCAATCTGCTGTCCAGCATCTTCTCGTACCCTGGCTTGCTGTCCAGCGCTTCCGCACGTGGATTTGGCGATGTCCGATCCGCTGTCCAGTGCTTCCCGTTCTGCGTTCTTCTGTTCGGCTCCCTCGCGGACTACGTTTCCGTTCCTAAGTTATCCCGCGGCTCACCGACCAACGAATTTGGGTAATTCCTGTTAATCAGAGTAGTTCGTCCCTCCTGTGTCGCGTCTGTGATGAATTTGGTCCCCGATTCCGTTCCAGGAATTCGGATTCGATACGTTTCGATTTCGGAATTTCCGGAATCATGTTCTGTGATGTTGTTTTCCTTTGATTTTCATATAATTTCTATATTCGGAATTTTTTGAACACTTGTTGGATAGGTTCTGAGATTTTTGGTATCTTTAGTATTATGTTAGAGCTTCTGTTTTCCGAAGTCCATTTCGGAAGAAGTTCTGGCTTGACGTTTTTAGGCTGTGGTTGGAATATTGGTTTTGAGTGAATAGTTCTTCTGTTGGTTTTGGTTCTAGGAGTTTTCGAAATTTCTGAGTTTAATTTCGGTTTTCCGAATTTCGGAAACGTGTTGTGGATATTATTTTCGGGTTTCGGATATTATTATTATTTTCTGGATTGGAAATTGGGTTTCCCTGGTTTGGGATTATTTGCAGGAAATTATGGCGCACTTTCCCAGTTTTTGGGTTGTCCCGAAAATAGAGGAGATGCTGCCGAAATTTCTATAAAATTTAATTATATAGTTTTAAAATGATTTTTGGAAAAATATAAAATATTTGGATTTATTGGGTGACGACCGTATCGGTCAATGGACCCTTAGCGAAATGCAAACGAAACCGGGATTTCCGGACGTTGAGGCATTAGCTAATTTTGTGACGATTGGACCAAGTCTGAGACTCTTAGTAATATTTATTTTAATTTAATTTATTAATTTTGTTTTAGTAATTAAATTGCAGGATATTATTTAGAGTTAACTAACCTTTTCTCTTATTTCAATTTATGTAAAAGGTCTGTAAGGGCATAAGCCCAGCTTTTATTTATTATCTGTGGTTTTGTAATATTGTAAATTTTATTTTGGTTGGTTGATTGACGTAAAACGTAAAATGATAATATAATTACTTTATAAAAATTTAAATATCATTTTCTCACAATAAAATAATTAGGAAATTACAAGTTTATTACAAATTCACGTTTTCTCATTTAAAATAAAACTATTAATTTTATATATAATACAAAATATAAAGTTTTTACCAAGTAAAATCAATAACTACGAGTTTTTCCAAATACAAAGTTAAAATGGCTTTTCTTCGTAAGATAGTAACTCACCTCGATAAGCGCGCTCTAAGTAGAGTTGTAAATAACCTAAAATTTGACTAGGACAAATTCTAGAGATTGTAACTAGCACACCTAGATATGGATTGAATATTGGTGCTAAGTCAGGAATTCTCAATTGTAGGGTTTCGAGGACTGTATTAGCATCATCCCGGAGACTTTTCAAATCCAGTCATAATCGAAGGCAAGTACATTTATGTTGATTACAATTATTTAATAATCACTTCAATGCAATTTTAAACCACTATTCAAACACGAACTCTTTCGAGAGTACTGACCGTACTGTTGGGGACTGGGGGAGTAGAGTAGTGGATATGACCAAATCCAAAAATTAGGATAACTGACTGTATTAGCTTTCCCCTCTTCACACGGGGACAAGCCATACCGTATCGCTAGGATACTACTGTAACCCAATCCGGTCATATTCATTACCTATTCACATTACTGTACTGTATTATTTCAAAACTGTTCATCTTCAAAACTGTTTAAAAGTGCATGATTTTATTGTTAAATTAATTGTCAAGATTAGCATAAATTGTACTTTGCTCCCTCCTGACTGGAGATCAACATTTTAGGTGTTTGAGTCGTTGAAGATCTGATGCCTGTTTCCGCAGAACCTGGAACCCAAGATCAGTAGAGCTGGATAGTAAATTTTTTGTAACCAATGTATCAAATGTAGTTGTTGTAATTAATAGTTGTTGTATTTCAGAAATTTTAAATTGAATAAAAGATTTATATTCGTTAGAATTTTATCTGCACATGTTTCACTACTGAATACAGCTTACTGCCGCCGTCTCAACAACGGTGCAGGCTGGGCATGATCCGATTCGACCCAAGTAATTGGGACCGGGTCGTGACATGTTTTTAGTGGTGGCCCATGCAGGTCAGATCTGTAAATTGGTTTAGTCAACTTAGTCTAGACCATCGCGCAGTTCTGTAACTTGACCTAGGGATAGTTGAGACTTTAGGAAAACAGACTTTAGAAACAACTAGAACACTTAGATGATATACACCATGTTACATTATAGGGCCGATTTTTTTTTTTTTATATTTTAAAATCTATTTTTGCCTGCTTATAGATTTGTAGGATACCTTGTTTGTATTTGTACCTAAACCTTATCTAGATTAGGCTGATTGTACCTTTGAGTGTCCTATGACTTCCGAGATGATTTTTCTACCATAATTTTCAGGTTCTAGTGTACCTTAGGATTCATATTCTTTTTGGAATAAGGTTGGATTATTTTTTTTTCCTTTCAATCTTCTTCTTCTTTATCAAACCTAATTTTTAACTTCTTCATTGGTTGATCAGATCTTATTTCTCTATCTTTATTTGGAATTTTGATTCGTTCGTTATGAAAAGTTTCAATATTCTCTTAGCAACCCTATTGAACTCTTTTCTACTCAATATATATCTACAACCCTTATCCAACCTTTTGTCTTGATCTCCTTTCTAATTGACTAACTTTCTCGAAATCAATCCTGAATCAAAATTCTTCTGGGATCATTTAAACCTCAAGGTCAATTATTACCAGAAGAATTAGTTCAGTTCATGATTCTCCTAAAGGAGTTATTTTCAATTTCAATATTATCTCCTATGTTTTCCCAAAAACCGAGAATATTCTCATCTGTTAATTTCCTCCATTCATCTTAAAACCCTACTCTCTCTATGAAATTTTTGATCAAATCAAGGCCTAGAAAGCTTCTATAATCATGAAGCAGGAACGGTCAGAAAATTGATCACATTTTGAATCCATTCTATTATTGAATTTCTTTTAGTCATGAAAATTTTGAGCTGTCCCAAAGCTATTTAATTTCTTGGCGTTACTAGACAATTTCAAATTGATTTCCTTGAATCAATGAAACTTACCTTCTCTCAAATTTTCAACTTTCCTTAGTTATGGAATTATTCTTCTCAAAATAATTTTATGTATTCCCTGAGTGATTTGTCAGGAATATTTTCATTGGTTTTTCTTAATTAATCCGAACCTGTGATGCTTCTATCTTATCTATTGTTTGACTCAATTATTCAAATCAAGGTTGATCGTTTCATCTTTGAAATCGGAGAACAGATACTCCTCTTGATTTTAGCCCCAGTCTCTTGAATCTCAAACACATATTTTGATAAATCCATTGATCTCAGAAGAATAGTCATCTACATTTTCTATTCTGTTTAGAACTTTAAACTTGTTTTGATTATTTAAATTATACCTCGATGTTTACTCATGATTTTGATCACAACAAAATATTCTAAACTCTATCTAGAAGATTCTAAACATGTTTACATTTTATCTTGATATTTAGCAATCATGCCTCGAATCTGATTTTGCCTTATGAAGTAAACATAGAACATTTTATAGCTTGGATTCTTAGAGTGCATGATATATAGGATATATATGAGTTAAAATATACAATGGTGATTAGTATCGAGAAAAGTTTGTGAATAGTTTGACATTCAAAAAATAAAATAAAATAAAGGTTGTCAATGCTAGGCATAGAGAATGCACTCTAGGAAGGTGCATGGTGAATTAACTATAAAGGATAATCGAAACAAGAAATATTGGATTTAAAATGTAAATAATTGAGGATGACGAATTGTATGAATAAAAATAAAAATAAAAAAAAAAAATTTGAGAAGGTTGCACCCGATAATATGAACATTGAGTTTAGTGAAAAATTAATGAAGGAAAAGATCTTATTTGAGTAATGATATCATATGCATCTTGGAATTAAATTTTATATTGACTTTGAAGAGTTGACACTTTTGATTTTAAGGAGAACAATTTTTGTAATGATAGGCCACAAGGAGTTTTGATTAAATATTTTCGAAGATGTAATTGATTGAATATAAAATCTACCAGTTGAGAGAAGAATATCATGTTGAGTAGAAATTGAAAGATTAGAGGATTTAAATTTGGTAGATTAACACAAATAAATTTTGGTGATGTGGCTTCGAGTTTTAAATTAGTTGTCTCTAGATATGGGATATATATGAAATATTATGATTTCAGTTTTGAAAGTAAATTTTGATTTAAGGATCCCCATTTAAAGGTTATCAAAGTTTTTTTGAAGTATGATTTTTTTTTATTTTCCTCATTTATTTTATGTAGAAATTTGATTTGTGAAGTGACAGTAAGTTTTTGTGATATATTCGTTTGTCGAATTATTATTTAAAAAAAAATTATGGTATGTTATTTTTTAAAACTATTTTATAGATCCTCGCGGCAGGATAATTATATTGAGATGATCATCTTGCGCTTTATTAAAGGAGAGAGAGTAGCCATGATTAAATTTAAATCTTTGAGAAGGTTGTGTTTGAATCTTTTGATGTTTGGATTTGGATTTTGAAATTGAGATGGATGAACTTTAGGTTAAAGAGGAAATCAAATCTGTGAAAGTTCTATAAATTCTTGGAGACGAGCATTACGTGACCAAGATTGAATTTTGACTTTTGAGGAAATTATTTTTATTTGAATGAGGAGAAAAACTTATTCATCGAATTAACATTAGTAAAAAAAAAATATTGATTTGATTTATGATCGAGTCACCAATTGATGTTTGAAGATGTTAATTTTTGAATACAAGAAATGGCATATTTGGATTCCAATTTTAATTAGCTTGAAAAACTTGAATGTGAGGAAAAAAAAAAATTGTGGATTAGCAATAAAGATTTTGATCTTATGATTTGATTTCTTACTGGAATTGGAATTGATGGGTAAAATTTTAAATTTGATATTTTCTAAGGTGGAAAGTGGAAGCTTTGTAGTATTAAAAATTTAAGGATAGAATTTATTTAAATAAAAGAGTTGAAGAATTGATATGGCACATTGACGATTTTGTAAAAAATCACAAGTTTTGAGGGATGTAGTATGATTGAATTTGATTTTTTAAGAAGATTATCATTATATTACAAGATATAAATTTAAAGGTTGTATTTGAAGATTGAAAATTAAAGTTTATTTGGACATTGAATTTAAATTTAACGTTTAAGGATTGGATTTGATTAAAAAAAAATTTGGAATTTTGAAAACCAAATTTCGAGGAGTTGAGGATATTGGTGATTTTGAGATTTGGCATAAATAATTATTATTTATTATTTGAGTTGAAAAAAAAAATGAAGAATAGGATTTGTGGATTATTGTTCAAATTCGAATTTCGAGGACGAGCTTTGAAATGTTAATCAAGAAATATAAACTGGTTGGGTTTGATACGATATGTGATTGAACTAGAATTTTAGTGATGTGACTCATTAATTTTTAGAATTTATTAGCAGAGGTTAAAAGCTTAAATTTCGAGGACGAAATTTTCTAAGGAGGAAGGGTTGTGAAACCCGTAAAATAATAATAATAATAATTTATTTAATTTTTGAGCCTATAATAAATAAATAAAATTTTTCCCTATTTTTTTTTAAAACCTATTGTTTCATTTTATTTACTTTTCCTATTTATTTCGAAAATCCGAGCCGAACTCGGTTTCGGGAATCAATAAGAAATATTATTTATACAAAATCCTTTTCTTTATTTTCCACCAACTCTTAATGGTTCTGAGAACTTTAACTATTCATTCATTTCTTTTTTTTTTATAGAAACCCACCACCATCACCATTAATGTTCAGAGAACATTAATACTCCAACGCTCGAGCTTCCAAGCGTTCCCGACCGAGCTCCCGAGCTCCCTAACGCCGACTTCTCCTTCAATCTTCCGTAACCCCCATCCTCTCTTCTATATAACCCTCTCTATCCCCTCCATTCACTATCACCACCAACTCTCAAACCTAACCCCCAAAACTCTTGTGCCCTAGATCCGGCGACCGAGCTCCTCCCCGGAGCCGAACCCGGCCGCCCGTCCAGGCTAGTGCCCCCTCCGGCGCATCTCACGACGCCGCCGACCCCTGCGCGGGGACCACCCAGGCCGACGCCACCCCGCCCCTCTGCCGACCCCGCGCTCCTCGATCTCCGCGAGCGCGCCCCTGGGCCGCCGCTCCGGCGCCCGACTCCTCCGCCGGTCCTCCCTGTGCGCATCCCCTCTCGGCCGACCGAGTGATTCACCCCGTCGACCCTCCCCGCGGGCCGAGCGCTGCCCTCCGCCCGAGTCCAGGCCGGCCTCGCCTGGCGACTCCGGCGACCGCGTTCCGATCCGCGCGGCCTCCCGCCGCTGGTGTTCCCGAGCCCGCAGTACCCCGGCCAGCCTATCTTGGCCGACCCCTTGTGCACGTCCCGTGCGTCGCTCGCCGTTCGACACCGAGCCCGGCGGCCCCTGTCTCCAATCTGCTGTCCAGCATCTCCTCGTACCCTGGCTTGCTGTCCAGCGCTTCCGCACGTGGATTTGGCGATGTCCGATCCGCTGTCCAGTGCTTCCCGTTCTGCGTTCTTCTGTTCGGCTCCCTCGCGGACTACGTTTCCGTTCCTAAGTTATCCCGCGGCTCACCGACCAACGGATTTGGGTAATTCCAGTTAATCAGAGTAGTTCGTCCCTCCTGTGTCGCGTCTGTGATGAATTTGGTCCCCGATTCTGTTCCAGGAATTCGGATTCGATACGTTTCGATTTCGGAATTTCCGGAATCATGTTCTGTGATGTTGTTTTCCTTTGATTTTCATATAATTTCTATATTCAGAATTTTTTGAACACTTGTTGGATAGGTTCTGAGATTTTTGGTATCTTTAGTATTATGTTAGAGCTTCTGTTTTCCGAAGTCCATTTCGGAAGAAGTTCTGGCTTGACGTTTTTAGGCTGTGGTTGGAATATTGGTTTTGAGTGAATAGTTCTTCTGTTGGTTTTGGTTCTAGGAGTTTTCGAAATTTCTGAGTTTAATTTCGGTTTTCCGAATTTCGGAAACGTGTTGTGGATATTATTTTCGGGTTTCGGATATTATTATTATTTTCTGGATTGGAAATTGGGTTTCCCTGGTTTGGGATTATTTGCAGGAAATTATGGCGCACTTTCCCAGTTTTTGGGTTGTCCCGAAAATAGAGGAGATGCTGCCGAAATTTCTATAAAATTTAATTATATAGTTTTAAAATGATTTTTGGAAAAATATAAAATATTTGGATTTATTGGGTGACGACCGTATCGGTCAATGGACCCTTAGCGAAATGCAAACGAAACCGGGATTTCCGGACGTTGAGGCATTAGCTAATTTTGTGACGATTGGACCAAGTCTGAGACTCTTAGTAATATTTATTTTAATTTAATTTATTAATTTTGTTTTAGTAATTAAATTGCAGGATATTATTTAGAGTTTACTAACCTTTTCTCTTATTTCAATTTATGTAAAAGGTCTGTAAGGGCATAAGCCCAGCTTTTATTTATTATCTGTGGTTTTGTAATATTGTAAATTTTATTTTGGTTGGTTGATTGACGTAAAACGTAAAATGATAATATAATTACTTTATAAAAATTTAAATATCATTTTCTCACAATAAAATAATTAGGAAATTACAAGTTTATTACAAATTCACGTTTTCTCATTTAAAAGAAAACTATTAATTTTATATATAATACAAAATACAAAGTTTTTACCAAGTAAAATCAATAACTACGAGTTTTTCCAAATACAAAGTTAAAATAGCTTTTCTTCGTAAGATAGTAACTCACCTCGATAAGCGCGCTCTAAGTAGAGTTGTAAATAACCTAAAATTTGACTAGGACAAATTCTAGAGATTGTAACTAGCACACCTAGATATGGATTGAATATTGGTGCTAAGTCAGGAATTCTCAATTGTAGGGTTTCGAGGACTGTATTAGCATCATCCCGGAGACTTTTCAAATCCAGTCATAATCGAAGGCAAGTACATTTATGTTGATTACAATTATTTAATAATCACTTCAATGCAATTTTAAACCACTATTCAAACACGAACTCTTTCGAGAGTACTGACCGTACTGTTGGGGACTGGGGGAGTAGAGTAGTGGATATGACCAAATCCAAAAATTAGGATAACTGACTGTATTTGCTTTCCCCTCTTCACACGGGGACAAGCCATACCGTATCGCTAGGATACTACTGTAACCCAATCCGGTCATATTCATTACCTATTCACATCACTGTACTGTATTATTTCAAAACTGTTCATCTTCAAAACTGTTTAAAAGTGCATGATTTTATTGTTAAATTAATTGTCAAGATTAGCATAAATTGTACTTTGCTCCCTCCTGACTGGAGATCAACATTTTAGGTGTTTGAGTCGTTGAAGATCTGATGCCTGTTTCCGCAGAACCTGGAACCCAAGATCAGTAGAGCTGGATAGTAAATTTTTTTGTAACCAATGTATCAAATGTAGTTGTTGTAATTAATAGTTGTTGTATTTCAGAAATTTTAAATTGAATAAAAGATTTATATTCGTTAGAATTTTATCTGCACATGTTTCACTACTGAATACAGCTTACTGCCGCCGTCTCAACAACGGTGCAGGCTGGGCATGATCCGATTCGACCCAAGTAATTGGGACCGGGTCGTGACATCGTGCCATTACTATTTTTCTCACTTTATGTGCACATACGTTATTTCTTTCCTTCTGTATATCACTCTAATTCATGTATAGGTCCTGATAGTGTTGCCTTGTCGCGAGTCACATTCGCTTGATATGTCTTAACCTGTTAGTTGTACTTGACTTCATTCGACTTGACTGGACACCTGTATAGTTCCTTGTGACATAGAGGACAGTTACTAGGCATGCGGGCTATATGATAGTTTCTGTTGGCCGGTAGTTCAGATGAGCTTCGGTTGTATTGATTATTCTGTTGGCCGTTAGTTTCATGCTACGGTTGTGATATTCTGTTGGTCGTTATTCTCGAAGGAGATGCGATTGTGATTATTCTGTTGATCGTTAGTTTCGGATGAGCTACGATTGTCATGGTACTCTGTCTATTAGCCCAAGTGTTGAACATTGTCCTTGATGTCGTGTTATCATGTATTTGTTTAGAAGTAGTTTGTCATATTTCTGTCATTCCCTTTATGTATATTATTTACTGTCATAGTGGCATGTTTTATGTATCTTGCTAGTCCTCTGAGGACCTGATGATCTCTTCAGGTTTAGCGACTGCATGGAGTTAGTTAGCAGAGCAGGATGGTAGAGGATTGCGATGTTTGATATAGGTATTTGCTTGTGATATTTCTTTATTATCTTTTCGTGCTTTATATTCAGTATCATGATATACTCTGCTTATTTATAGACTCATATCATTCTTGGAGTCTAATCGAACAATATGCTAATGGGCTGCAGACCATGACCCATACTTGTTCATTCTTGCTTTATGTGATTCATGTGGATTGAGATATACGTTAGATTAGACATGATACCCATGACCTTGACAGCTTATACGTACTCCAGTCGGGCTGGAGTCCGCTTGATACGTAGCTGGCTTGTTATCGAGCTCGCGTCCGAAAACTGGGTACAGGTCATGACAAGTTTTTGTGGTGGCCCATACAGGTCAGAGCATATCGTACCGGTTACGTAACTGTACTGGTATGAGCCTGCGACTTGACTAAACCTTAGAAATCTCAATCCACTCTGCCTTGGAAATTCTCCTAGAAATTCTCTACGCCCTTGAAAACTCCATAATTGCTCTCAATTATACTTTCTTGCTTCCTGTGCCATTGATTCTCGTCCCTTTTATTTCGGCGTGACGAATGATCGTGCTATCTAGGATTTATCAGAAATTCTTAAGTTATAGTATAATATTGCTTGACTATTAAATAATTGGTTACTTATAGATTTGAGGGATTATAGATGCCATATGCCCTAGATATCTATGGATAGTGATGTTAGCAACTAGTTGGATGTTACAAGATTTTAGTGACCTGTGTTTTGAGGAGTAGTGTGACCAAAGGTGGGTAGAAGTCCTCAAGTATTCGAGGTTACAAAATATTTTTGGGAAATTAAATTTGTGGAAATTAAGGTGATGGTAGACTTTGATTTTTAAGGAATAGTTATGAATTAGAATTTCGAGGACGAAATTATTTTTAAGGTGGGTAGATTTGTAGCTTCCCTTCCCGGAATTTGGAAATATTTTTTTCATTTCTATTTATTTGATTTAAATAGTGATTTTAGATAATTATTTACTTAATTATTACGGTAGATGATTTTAATCATGGTTGAATTTTGAAGTACAAGACGGCTAGGAATCATGGCACGGATAGTGCAGTGGCGTACCTTGACTAGAGTTTAGCTATGGTAGGGGAAGGCCGAGCCATATGAGTGTCCTAACTAGAAAAACCAGATTAAGTTGCGACTTAACCCCCACCGATGAACTATTTATTTATTAATTAAATATATTGATTTTAAATGAACCGATGGTACCAACTTAGTCCGAACTGGGCCCGAACCGAATCCAAGCTTTTGTAGGAATGTAGAGGGACCAAATACGGCCTTGTAGACATGTTTGGTAAAGGCATTTATTTTCGTATATATTTTTAGGAATTGGCAATTATTTGTTAAATAATTATTATAGGTAAAATATGTATAATAAATATTGGTATGTTATATATATTAATATTGATATCTTGATGTAGGTAAAATATGTATATAAAATATGTGTGTATAGATTATATATGGGAATGTGTGTATTTATATATAATATATATGAGAGTATTGGTATGTATATATAAAATAGAGTAAATAAATATGTATGCGTATATGTGTAGGTACATATATGATTATATATAAATATATATATATATATAATTGTGTGAGTATAATATATATAAGTATTCGTGTGTGTATAAAATATACATATGTGCGTGTGCATGTGTATATATATATATGAATATATATGAAAATATATATTATGTAGGTGTATAAATACATATAACTGTATATTACATATGTGAGTATATATATATATATATATATATATATATATATATATATATATATATATATATATATATATATATATATAAAATATATATTTATATATATATATATATATATATATATATATATATATATATATATATATAATAAGTGTATATGTATGTGTGTATATATATATGTATATATGTACATAGGAAATTATGTATATATATATATTAATTGGAAAAAACCAAGTGAGCATCAGTCCTTAGCCAACAGGCCGAAGCCCACACCCAGCAGGCCCAGTCCTGTTATTCCCCAAGCTTTACAAAGCAGCAAAAATCCCAATAAAGGCCCTGGGAAATGAATGGTCCCAGCCCGAGTAATGCTCAGCCCAGGCCAAAGCAAGGCACAGCAGGTTAAATTTCCAACCCGACCCCTCTGAGAACTTACAGTGTAGGTATCGATAAATAGTCAGAAGAGAAAGGAGTTGAAACTGCTCGAAACCCTAGCCGTGCCACATGGACGTCTCCCCAACCATCTGGGCGGTCACCCCGACGTCGGAGCGCCGCCGGGGGACCACCGCCAGCCGGCCGGAGTCGACTGAACCACCGCGCCCGCGATAGAGAGCACTGCAATGGCAGCAGATCAAGACTGTCAGGTACCAATGTTTGTCAGGTTATTTCTTCACACACACTTCATCAAATTCGAATCTACCAAATCCTATCGACAGCCTACATGACCCCCTCAAAAACCTGGTAAATAGGTTGGATTGAATCGGACCCATCTGTCCGATAAATCGACTCGAAGTCGACAAGAAAATACGTTTGAGAACAGAGTAAACCCAGTCCAACACTCAACTTGGAAGGCGAATTCTCGCGAATCCATAGACCGAATCGAAAATCTATTTGAGCAGACCTGATGACAACCTATAGGAGATTGAAACCCCATTATTGGTTTAATTTCTAGCTGTGTATCCAGTAAAAGAAACCCTAGGAAAGATCGAGAAAAATCTATAAAAATAGATTTTCGAAAACAGAAAATTGTTCCACACGACGTGCGTCACGCCAATCCGGACGTCGTGATCGTGAACCGAACGCATCGAAAGCTGCGTAATGGTTACGTGGTCGTGTGGGCTTTGACGGAATTCAAATTGGTCGCGTGTGCGCGACGAATTTGATGCGTATCCGTCGAAATTCACCATATCATGCACTTTGTAAATTCTCCAATTACTTTGTGCACGCTCGTCAGATCGAGACAAAACTTGCGCCAACAGAACCGTATCATTTTTCTGGTCCTGTATGCCAAGTTTGGTCCGATTCTAAGACTGTTGACAAAATTACCGTTTTACGGGCCTGCAATTCCACTCAACGGGCGATTTTGTGCACGGCCCGTCGGAATCCAACTTTGTACATACGGTTGGGTTTGTATCGGAAAACCGAATCCGTAGACATGTAGTTTGACGACTTTAGAGACCATTGACTCTGGTACACTTTTCGGTGCAAAGCGGGCCCAACGACGGATATCGTTTTTGCCCAAAATTACCGTTTTGCCCCTGTGTCCAGAATTGGACTTAAGGACAGGCAATCCTAGCTAATTTGACTATTATGAGAATGTTGGCGATATTTGTTTCAGCTTTCAGAGACAGTTGTGATGACTTGGACTGTATGGCTTACCAGTTGACGGTATTTTATTGGTTCTTCGCGCTGCCACCAGGCAAGTTTACCTTGCCCACTATACAGTATTTTATGCATTTTCTATATTATTGTTTCTTTTCTATCATATTTGGTTCTTTCTTCTCTTGTTCGTGCCATTACTATTTTTCTCACTTTATGTGCACATACGTTATTTCTTTCCTTCTGTATATCACTTTAATTCATGTATAGGTCCTGATAGTGTTGCCTTGTCGCGAGTCACATTCACTTGATATGTCTTGACCTGTTAGTTGTACTTGACTTCATTCGACTTGACTGGACACCTGTATAGTTCCTTGTGACATAGAGGACAGTTACTAGATATGCGGGCTATATGATAGTTTCTGTTGGCCGGTAGTTCAGATGAGCTTCGGTTGTATTGATTATTCTGTTGGCCGTTAGTTTCGTGCTACGGTTGTGATATTCTGTTGGTCGTTATTCTCGGAGGAGATGCGATTGTGATTATTCTGTTGGTCGTTAGTTTCGGATGAGCTACGATTATCATAGTACTCTGTCTATTAGCCCAAGTGTTGAACATTGTCCTTGATGTCGCGTTATCATGTATTTGTTTAGAAGTAGAGTATCATATTTCTGTCATTCCCTTTATGCATATTATTTACTGTCATAGTGGCATGTTTTATGTATCTTGCTAGTCCTCTGAGGACCTGACGATCTCTTCAGGTTTAGCGACTGCATGGAGTTAGTTAGCAGAGCAGGATGGTAGAGGATTGCGATGTTTGATACAGGTATTTGCTTGTGATATTTCTTTATTATCTTTTCGTGCTTTATATTCAGTATCATGATATACTCTGCTTATTTATAGACTCATATCATTCTTGGAGTCTAATCGAACAATATGCTAATGGGCTGCAGACCATGACCCATACTTGTTCATTCTTGTTTTATGTGATTCATGTGGATTGAGATATATGTTATATTAGACATGATACCCATGACCTTGACAGCTTATAAGTACCCGAGTCGAGCTGGAGTCCGTTCGATACGTAGCTGGCTTGTTCACGAGCTCGCGTCTGAAAATCGGGTGCGGGTCGTGACACTGGACAAGACTGTGATCGATCGAGGGATTCACTACCGGGTGCACGGTGCTGTGGATCGAAGGATTTATTGTATCTCGGGGATAGATCGCCTGGAACCCGCTGCACGATTGTGGGGGCACAATTCTATTCTAAGGACAGCGTTTGTAACGTGCCTCAAATCCTAAACTCTTAATTCCTGTTCTGAATTTTACTTCTTCTGATTGCATGCTTTAGGAATTCTGTCTAGTGATTTTTTTCCAACAATCTTAGAATAGAATTTCTAGGTTCTGTTTACCTTCTGTTTGTTTTATTAATTCCTAAGCATGATAAATCCTACAGCAGAGGAAATCTCGACCAACATTCATAACTCCTCCAAATCGGAGAAGTTTGATGGTCATAATTTCAAGCGGTGGCAGCGCAGGATGACCTACTGGTTAACCTGCCTGAAATTGTCTAAGGTTCTCAAAGAACTCTGCCTGGTTACACGAACCTGCTAGGACTTTTGAATTAGTCTCATACAATGAGACATAATTTATTTGTTATGAGAAAATACTGAGTTGTCTGTCTGACACACTGTATGATATCTACTGCACAACTGCCACTTCTAGAGTGCTTTGGGAAGCCCTCGATAAGAAATACTCCAATGAAGGAGCAGGTTCTGAGGTTTACATTGTAGACAGGTTCCTAAAGTTTAAGATGGTTGATAACAAGTCTGTTGTTGAACAGACCAACACCCTGCAAACCATTACTCACGAGATGTCTTAGAAAGACATGCTACTAGCTGATAAATTTCTTATTGCTGCCTTTATAAATAAATTGCCTCCATCCTGGAAATCTTTTGGCTTAAAACTGAAATATAATAAGGAACCCATGTCCTTAGATGAACTGTTTGTCTCTCTTCGCATTGAGAAAGAGAGTAGAACTAGGGACAAGGAACCTCTGAGTAGTGAATTTGAGGCAAAGTTACATATCGCTGAGTCCAAGGAAAAGCCTAAGGGCCAACCTTTTTAATAGAGGAATAACCCCCAGAACAGAAATCCTGCAAAGAAACAATTTCTGAAACCAAAACCTGTTATTAGGAAAGACAACAAGCCAAAGCGGGAATGCTACAACTGTGGCAAGCCTGGCCACTTTGCTAGGCAATGTCACCACAGGAAGAAGGGTCAGGGATTCCAGAATCCTGATCGTCGAACTCCTGCTGCTGACGCTCCTGTTGTTCCTCAGGCTCACGTAGTCATAGCCGGGGCCGAATCTATCGGTACCGATGATCAGAGGTTTATAGCTGTATATTCTGGTTTTGAAACCTTGTATCATCCTACTGATTGGTGGGTTGATACATGGGCAAATGTCCATGTATGTCCTAATATTGATTCATTTTCCTCCTACCGACAGGTTGAGGAAGGCGAATCAGTAGCTATGGGAAACTCGAGTGCTGCCAAGTGCTTGGAAAGGGAAGAGTGAATCTCAAGTTGTCTTCGGACAAGATCCTCCCTTTGCATAATGTGCAACACGTACCGGACGTGAACAAAAATCTGATTTTTGGATATTTGTTAAATAAACATGTCTACAAACTAGTTTTTGAGTCTGATCGAGTTGTAATCTCCCTAAACGGGAACTTTATTGGGAAAGGCTATGTTTGTGGGGTCTATTTAAACTTTCTGTTGATGTTTCTTATAACTCTTTTACTTCTAGTTTAAATAACATTGCTTATAAAAATATTTCTGCTGTAAATGCATTATCTTCCAATATTGATAGCTATAATGTTTGGCATGGTCGCTTGGGACATGTGAATTTTAATTCTGTAAAGAGAATGTCTGTTTTGCAATTAATTCCCAAGATTGATATGAGTAGGAATGATAAATGTAAGATTTGTACTCAAGCCAAACAGCCTAGAAAATCCTTTCATTCAGTTGAAAGGAATTCTCAGCTTTTGGAGCTTATTCAAAGCAACATCTGTGAATTAAACGGTGTCCTCACTCGTAGTGGTAAGCGTTACTTCATAACTTTTATAGATGATTATTCTAAATACTGCTATGTTTACTTTCTTAGAATAAAAGATGAGGCTCTTAGTACGTTTGTTTCTTTTAAAGCTAAAGTTGAAAATCAGCTTGAAAAGAAAATAAAAATTCTTAGGTCTGATCGTGGGGGTGAATACACCTCTGCTGATTTTGGCTCCTTTTGTGAATTGTATGGAATAATACATGAAGTAACTGCCCCTTATGCTCCTCAACAGAATAGGGTAGCAGAAAGGAAAAATAGGACTTTAGTAGATATGATTAATGCTATGTTAGGTAGCTCTGGTTTATCTGATAATTTATGGGGGGGAAGCCTTACTTTCTGCATGCCATATTCTGAATAAAGTTTCTTTTAAAAAAACTGATAAAATCCCTTATGAATTATGGAAGGGCAGAAAACCATCTTTGAAATATTTTAAAGTGTGGGGGTGTCTTGCAAAAGTCTCTGTCCCTCCTACTAGAAAAAGGAAATTGGGACCCAAGACCGTAGACTGTGTATTTTTTGGGTTATGCTCAAAACAGTATTGCTTATAGATTTCTTGTTATTAAGAGTGAGGTTAATGGTATTGATGCAAACACTGTTATGGAATCTAGGGATGCTACATTTTTTGAAAATGTTTTTCCTTTGAAAAATAGAACCCCTAGATCTTCTATATCTGCACAAGTTCCTATTGCAACTTCTTATTCTCAAGTAGAAACCCAAGTAGAACATAGGAGGAGTAAAAGAGCCAGAAGAGAACCAAATCTAGGAGAAGGGTTTTTCATCTATCTTGTTGAAGAGGACCCTATATCTTATCAAGGGGCTATGTCTTCTGTAGACTCACTATTTTGGAAAGAAGCCATTAACAGTGAAATAGATTCTATTATATCAAATAGAACCTAGGATTTAGTTAACCTTCCTGTAGGTTACAAACCAATTGGTTGCAAATGGATCTTCAGGAAGAAGCTAAGACCTGATGGATCTATTGAGAAGTTCAAAGCAAGGTTAGTTGCTAAAGGGTTCAAACAAAGGAAAGGAGTAGACTTCTTTGACACTTACTCTCTAGTTACTAGAATTGCCACTATTAGAATGTTAATTGCTATTGCATCTGTTCATAAACTGTTTATTCATCAAATGGATGTAAAAACTGCTTTTTTGAATGGAGATTTACAGGAAGAGATTTACATGGAACAACCTGAAGGGTTTGTTGTTCCAGGACAAGAACACAAGGTATGCAAATTGATTAAATCTCTTTATGGGCTGAAACAAGCGCCAAAGCAATGGCATGATAAATTTGATAAGGTAATTCTATCTTATGGTTTTGCTATTAACGATTCTGATAAATGTGTATATAACAAAACTGTTGGTAGTTCATGCGTAATATTGTGCTTATACGTTGATGATATTCTTATTTTCGGCACTGACATGGATATTATTTATGATATCAAAAGTTTTCTGTCTCAAAATTTTGATATAAAAGATTTAGGACCTGCTGATGTGATTTTAGGACTTAAATTAAGTCGCACTTCTGAGGGAATTGGTATTTCCCAATCTCACTATATAGAAAAGGTCCTGAAAAGATTTAACTATTTTAATTCTAAACCTGTAAGCACTCCATATGATGCAAGTATCAGGTTAAAGAAGAACAAAGGAACATTGTGGCTCAGCTGAAGTATTCTCAGCAAATTGGATGTTTGAACTATATTGCTTACCGTACCAGACCTGATATTTCCTACGCTGTAGGAAAACTTAGTCGGTACACAAGCAATCCGAATAGTTCACACTGGACTGCCTTAGAAAGGGTAATGAGATACCTGAAGGGCACATCATCCCATGGATTATTCTATGGAGGATACCCATCTGTATTGGAAGGGTACACTGATACAAACTGGATCTCAGATACAGATGAGACCAAAGCCACAAGTGGATATGTATTTACATTGGAAGGAGCTGCTGTCGCTTAGAACTCTACCAGGAAGACCTGTATATCTAGATCGACTATGGAGGCAGAGTTTATAGCTCTTGACCTCACCAGTAAGGAAGCAGACTGGCTCAGGAATCTGGTAACAGATATTTCTCTGTGGAGCAAACCAGTTTATGCTATCCCTGTACACTGTGACGGCCAGGCTGCAATAGCAAAGGTTCAAAGGACAAACTATAATGGAAAATCCAGATATATACGTCTGAGGTACAATCGGGTGAAGCAATTATGGTCCAGTGGAGTAATTGCAATTGACTTCGTCAGATCAAAGAACAATCTAGCAGATCCTCTAACTAAAGGTCTCTCGAGGAGACTAGTGTTGGAGACGGCAAGAGGAATGGGGTTGAAGCCCTTAGATTGAGTCACCTCAAAGGCAACCCAACCTTCGATTGGTAGCACCAAGAAAAGGTTCAATGGGTAACAACAAAATTGATGTGTGACTAGAAAGCACTATATAGATGTAATTGTAATAAACCATTCCTCTACTATATAGTGTTGATCTGTAATAAAATTAAGGTTGATTGAAAAATCTTAATGAATCTGTGGCTTGTAAACCAGGGTATATAAATTACAGAATACCTAAAAAGATTCACCTATTTGAGAGTAAAAGTGGGGCCGCTTTCTATGGGAACTCGAGTTGTTCTCTAGAGCTCTCAAGAAATCGAGATAAGCTCATGGCCGAAAAGTGCACAACTATTGATACGATCAAATGCCTACGATATGTTTGTGTGTACGTTGAGTCTGTACAAATAAGATCCTAACTTCAAGACTTACGTCACTTTGGGTCCGTATAGATGAAATGTACAACACTAAGGGGAGGTTCAAGTCCGGAAGACACATTCCTCTGATACACAGTGTAACTGCCCATATCTTATTCTCTTTCCTATCGTTCTATCGATCTATATCCTTTTTGTCCCTTTTTGAATCATGTGGGGCATTGTTGGTTTTTATGTGTTGTTGCTTGGAAAGCAACTTATATGTGATTCAAAAAGATACTCCATACTTTTAGTCCCACATAGGAAAAGAGAAAAAGTTCTCCTTTCCATATAAGGCTTTTCCCTCCTTAGTGGGTTAGTGGGTTGTGTAGGGGATGGGCTACATCCCATCCAACCCGCGAGCGCGTGCGCAATTTAATGCGCATTTTTGACACATTTATTTGTCACGCACTTAGCACTTTGCACGCTTGCGTGCCGCTGACCGGAACAAGGGTATAAAGGTAATTTTGTATCTCATTTTATTTTTATTTGATTTATTCTTTTTGTTTCGGTTGCCTGGTCTTTCGTAGAACTGTTACCACGTAATCTCGTTACGGGATTTGTGGATTATGGAGATTATTTTGGCCACGTACAGAGAGATTTGATTTTAAATCAAATCAGTTGATCCGTTTTGAGCATATACAAAATTTTCTCTCTCTCTCGCTCTCTTCTGTTCGGAACTCTGTTCGTGCAGAAGAGAAACATCGCAACCAGAACCTCTCTCCTCTCCTCCGTCCAACTTTTTCTCTGGGCAAGGCTGTGATCGATCGAGGGATTTGTCATTACCACTTTTCTAGCTTGAGGGTATTTTGGTCATTTTCAAAATTTTAGAATTTAATTTGAATTATTATTATTATTTATAATTAATGTAATTTTTAAGTAATTTTTAGAATAATTGATTTTTGGTGTTTTAGAGACTTTGACTTATATTGACCTTGTAGACTAACCTAGTGGCTAACCTAGGTCATGGCTAAGTGATTAGGATTTGAAAACCTAGGTTGACTTAAGTTAGTGAGGTTGGACTCATTGGAATTAATTTGGGGAAAATAGGAGCTAGTTTGATTAAGGAATGACTTGTGAAGTCACAAGTCATTTTATGACTAATAGGCTTAATGGCCCATAGCCCACACCCATTGAACCAAGCCCTAACCCTAGGAATCCTGGCCAGCCCACTATGGTCAGCCCCCCTATTTATATGCTCCTAAAATTAGGGTTGCCTCTTTAGGAAACTTTGCCATTTGGAAGAGGTGAGTCCCCATCTTTGTAAATCCTTAGAAAATCCATTTCTTCTCCAAATTCCTTCAAACAAATTGCAATAGGACCTAAATCTATTGTTCTTGCTGTTGGTATTGAGTTTTTACAGGAAGGAATCAATTTGGAGAACTTTGGTGGTTTGAGGAATCATTTCATTGGGGCTTTTTGAGAGCTTGTTCACCTATAGGTATAATTCCTTCCATTGCTTCTAAATTCTGTTAAAAATCATTTCTAGGTTGTCCTAACCCTAACCTAACAGTAGAATAGGCTAACCCTAGAATTTGGACCCATTTCGTGTCCGTATCGGACACGTATCAATGTGTCTAGGTTAGTGTTCGACGAAATGCCCTAGATTTTTGTGATTGTGTTTGAATGGAAATCCATTTTAGGCTCGCTTATGATAATCTTGGACACTGAGCATGTTTTCGTGTCGGGTTGGGCCGACAGGAGTGCGCGGACACGCTGATTTCTCTCGCGCGCACGGGCAGAATTTCTCCCCTGCTACTCGAGTGCTTTTTCTCTGTGCACCGAGGGTTTCGACCCTTGAAATTTGACATAGGGGTTGTGTCAATGACTGACATGAGGCTCGTAAAGTTTCACGAGTCCTCGTGTCGTGTCGGACACGTTATGGGCTGTGCACATGTGGTACACTGGACTGTTCAGTGTACAGTATGTTGTTATGTGTTTTAATGGATTTAAAAGGTTCTAAATTGTGTTTTTATCTATTAAATAGATCCTAAATATTATGCATATTATGTGATAGATTCAATCTCCTTTTTAGTTTAGATTTTGTTTGGAAATGGGTTTCGAAATGGGAATAATTTCTGATACACTGATACATTCTTTAACTGAGTTTTAGTTTTAAACCTGGGAATGGTTCTAAATTACTTAAATCGATTTCCTTTCCTTTTCAGAAACCTGTTAATGTGTATCCTGAACTAAGGGTGTTGGTCCTCTTGAACTGTCATTCAGTTGATTAGTGAATGTCTGTTTTGTTTTCCTTGCTCACTGTTCTTTGTTCACTGGAATACTGAGATTTATCTCTATAATTGGGAATTGATATTTATGAACCATAGATATGGATATAATGTGATAACTAAGTTTTAGATATTGGTTTATAATGTTTAGGCTGTGCATTGGTTTCCTTCCCTTTCATTTTTCAAAAACTGAGTTTTCCCCTTGATTATTAGAATGTCTGATTTGATTTCCTTTGTTCACTGAATTACTGAGATGGGATGGTTACCAATCATGTGTTAAAAACCTGAGTTGGGATTTGTACTTGATTATTGAGTTTAGTTCCCAGTTTTAACATTTACCTGAGTTAGCTCTTCTTTACACTGTCAAGTAGTAGAAAACTGAGATTAGTTGTGTTCAATTCTAAACTAACTTAGATTTCCAGTTAAGGTTTATTTCTCAGAGTTTGAATTCTCCTTTAAACCTGGAAATTAGTTTGTGCTTTCAGTCTTTGATAAACTGAGATTCAAATGTATTTAACAGGGTTGAATTCTTCTAAACCTGTGATTTAAATTCCAATTCTGTGAATGAGAGTTGGGGGTTTTGTTGAACTGCAAACTGATTTCCTTCCTCTCCTATACACTGTCAACACACACAATACACTCTAGACTCACTCACATATATGCCCTGCCACTGTTTATTTCACTGTTCCTATTTGATATATGTATGCACTGTTCCTAATTTCAGATTTCCCTCCTTCACTCTCAAATAACACACACTTGAGTTCACTCCTCTACTACATGTTACACACATAAGTTATCCACACATTCATGTGACACACACATACACTTGAGTACATATGTATCCCTCTCTCTCTCTCTCTCTTTACATATGTATGTATATATATATTGAGATATATATATATATAGGTATCCTATATATGAGTGTGTGCTATTATACATATATGATATATGTATGGTGATATATCATAGGTAGTCTATAAGCTAATGTGTATTTTAGTTATATTATATATACATCAATATGTGTATTCTATATTAGAGTGTATCACTTTTGATAAATGATTGACTTGTGTAGATGTGATTATAGGTTGGTTAGGGCATGGTATTGCCTAGTGAGTCTAGATTAGACTTGTTTAGTCTTGTTAGACCTAGAATAGACTTGTTAGACTAGTATAGACTAGTTTGACTTAGATTAGACTTGGTTGACCTAGTTTGACTTCTAGGGTTGACCAGAGTTGACCAAGTGTTGACGGGTCTAGATTGACCTAGATTCATGTAGAATGCATTGTAGTGCATTACATTTCTATTCTGGACTTGTTGTGACTCGTACTGTTCTAAATAGGAGCTAGACACCACTCCTCGGACAGTACTTTCATCTCGGACTTTCAGTTAGCAGGCGAGTACATTCTCTGATCTTTTTACCTGTCTGGACTATATTCATGCTCTAGATTACTCTACATGATGCTGACACGTATCTTCACGGATTAGTACTATATGGATCCCTTCCTGAGATGTTATCCCTCACGGATGCATCGGATATTTCATGTTCATGTACTTTATCATGTGCATCAGGTACTCCTTGTACTCGTACTAGTTCATTTTTTACATGTTCTCATGTGCTTTCATGTGCTTATCATGTGCCTCATGTATTACTCATTACATGAGTTCACGTATCTTAGTTGTATTCATGTGCTTATGACATAACTTGAACGGATCCTTGTGTATTGATTGGGGCGGGGTGAGTAGAATTGGTTATGTGGATACAATCCCCAGTAGGTATTCATGTGCTCCTTATTTATATTCATGTGCCCCCAAGTCGTTTACATAACCATATTGTACTCTAAATTACGTAGTCACTTACAGTCTCTACTATCATGTATTTACTTTCAGTTACAAAATATCTCCTATTTACCTGTACTTCTATTCAGCACTTCCTATATTTTACTCTATTGCCTGATTTATTTTCCTAGCCTGCTATGAACTGTTGAGAGATATGTGCTCGTTTCCGTCCTGACTGGACCTGTTGAAATATTACAGAGGATGAGGCTGAGGCGTTCTTCCCTACTTACTACGGTGCCACACTAGATGAGTGCCTGGACTTGGACCAGCAGCAGGATCCATTAGCTGTAGACACTCCATTAGTTTAGGATTGTCTTACTATTTTTGGATTACTGTACTAGATTTTGAGATATTCCGAGGAGTTCTGCAGATTGGCCCGGTTCATTGATGACTTGACTGAGAAGATGAAGGCGAGGAAGTTTTGCCGAGGTCTGATTAGAGAGATTCGGTCGCTGACTAAGAGCGACCGGAACGCCACTTATGCTGAGATATTTTCTGGGGCCATGGCGGCGGAAGACGACCTAGGGCTGAAGCAGAAGAGGGATCGTGACTTCCAAGGTGGCATCAGCAGTCAGGGGAAGGCCAAGAGGCCTCACTTCCAGCAGCAGCAGCAGAGGCGAGCTCAACAGTTTCAGCAGCAGGGTCGTGCACCCTTTCAGCAGCAGCACCAGCAGCAGAGAGGGCAGCAGGCACCTCGTCAGGTAGTCATTTGTGCCTTCTGCAAGAAGCCGGGGCACATGATCCATGAGTGCAGGAAGAAGCTAGGCAAGTGCCTACTTTGTGGTGCGGGAGATCACCAGTTGAGGGACTGTCCAGGGGCTTTGGGCGAGGACAGCAGGGAGGTGGAGCCAAGGCTCCAGCAGGCCAGCAGAGGGGACCAACCCTGCCGACCCAGCAGCAGAGGTTCCAGCAGCACCAGCAGCAGACACGGGGGGACAGCAGGGGCGAGCTTTTGCCATGGCAGCTGAGGATGCCGAGGCCGTCGAGAGCTGATAACAGGTTCGGTTCTCCTAGATTCCCTTCCAGCATTTGCACTCTTTGATTCCGGGGCTTCCCACAGCTTTGTGTCAGTATCGTATGCTATTAGACACAGTTTGATTTCGGAACCATTGCCTAGGACCTGCAAGATCACGACCGGGGGTGGGGTCATCCTCGTGAGTGATGTTTGCAGAGGGCAGAGTGTCATTTTGGGAGGCCGAGAGTTGGGGGTGAGTCTACTAGTCATGCCATTACCGAACCGACATATGTATTAGGTATGGACTGGCTGAGTAGACACCACGCCCACATTTATTGCCGTGGGGGTAGAGTTTTGTTCGGGGCGCCAAGAGAGCCAGAGTTTGAGTACACCCGACGGCAGACAGAGCAGGACGGCAGAGTCTTCTGTGGAGCATCAGTCGAGGAGCATGTGGCTCCGTATCCCTTGATCGTAGAGTTTATGGACGTGTTTCCAGAGGAGTTGCCAGGGCTTCCACCGGACAGAGATATAGAGTTCTCGATAGACTTGGTTCCCGGCGACGGAACCGATCTCCCAGCATGTCTATCGAGTGAACAACAGCGAGTTAGTGGAGCTGAAGAAGCAGGTGGATGAGCTGCAAGACAAGGGCTTCATTCGCTCGAGTTCTTTACCTTGGGGTGCACCTGTACTCTTCCTACCCAAGAAGGATGGGTCGGTACGGATGTGTATCGACTACAGGGCACTTAAACCTGACAATCAAGAATAGATACCCACTGCCGCGGATAGATGATCTGTTTGATCAGTTGAGCGAGCTCGGGTGTTCTCCAAGATTGATTTGAGGTCGGGTTATCACCAGGTGAAGGTGAAGAAGGAGGATATTCCTAAGACCGCTTTCAGGACGCGGTACGGGCAGTTTGAGTTTTTGGTTATGCCGTTTGGGCTAACAATGCACCAGCAGTGTTTATGAATCTAATGAACAAGGTGTTCCATCAGTACTTGGACAAGTTTGGTGGGGTGTTCATTGATGATATCTTGATATATTCCAAGACAGAGGAGGAGCACGAGGAGCATCTGCGGATAGTGCTAGAGACTCTCAGGCGGGAGCAGCTTTATGGGAAACTCTCTAAGTGTGAGTTTTTTTGGACCGGGTGGACTTCTTGGGGCATGTGGTGACTGGAGATGGTATCTCAGTTGACCCCAAGAAGATTGTAGCAGTTGAGGTTTGGACAGCGCCGACTTCAGTGGCAGAGATCAGAAGTTTCCTGGGGCTGGAAGGATATTATAGGAGATTTGTGTAGGATTTCTCCCAGGTTGCAGAGCCGTTGACATGGTTGACCCGGAAGGATACTGAGTTTGTTTGGTCAGAGGAGTGTCAGGCAGCTTTTGATGAGTTGAAGAAGCGACTTACGACAGCTCCGATTCTGACATTGCCTTCAGGATCAGGTGGATTCACTATTTATAGTGATGCTTCAGGGAAGGGGCTGGGTTGCGTCTTGTAGCAGCATGGGAAGGTGATTGCCTATGCTTCCAGGCAATTACGTCCCATGAGAAGAACTACCCTACCCATGACCTGGAGCTGGCGGCGGTGATCTTTGCTTTGAAGTTATGGAAGCACTATCTGTATGGCGAGAGGGTGGAGATTTTCACAGATCACAAGAGCTTAAAGTATGTGTTTACACAGAAGGAGCTCAACATGAGGCAGCGCAGGTGGCTTGAGTTGATGAAGGACTTTGACATCGCACTTCAGTATCACCCGGAAGGCCAATGTGGTTGCCGATGCCTTGAGTAGGTATCCGACAGCCATGTGTTCGACTATGGATCGACACTTGCTTACAGATTTAGAGAGCCTTGGGATTGAGGTGATTGTGCTCGGGTAAAGATGCAGTTACGGGGCCTTCAGATACAGTCAGATTTGATGGATAGGATCAAGGCGACACAGTTTGATGATGTGGCTCTGCGGTGTATCGAGAGCAAATCAGTACAGGAGTGGAGGATGTTGAGTTCTCACTTGCAGAGGATGGTGCCCTGAGGCACGGTTCCCGGTTATGTGTGCCCAGCGGGGAGCTCAGAGAGCAGATTATGTAGGAGACTCACAGATCACAGTACTCTATATATCCTGGTGCCAACAAGATGTACAGATCTACGAGAGCATGTCTGGTGGTACGGGATGAAGAAGGGGTGTCCCACTTTGTAGCTAGATGCTTGGTCTGTCAGCAGGTCAAGGCAGAGAGGCAGAGGCCTGGAGGATTATTACAGCCGTTGCCCATTCCAGAGTGGAAGTGGGAACATATTACCATAGATTTTATATCGGGATTGCCGCGTACGCTAGGAGGAAAGATGCGATTTGGGTCATCGTTGACAGGTTGACCAAATCAGCCCACTTCTTGCCATTCAAGGTGGGTACGTCTACAGAAAGGCTCGCGAGTTGTATATGAGACAGATAGTCAGGATTCATAGAGTTCCCGTCAGTATAGTCTCAGATCGGGATAGTCGCTTTACTTCCATTTCTGGAGGAGTCTACAGACCAGCTTGGGCACTCAGCTAAAGTTTAGTACCGTATACCACCTCCGGACGGACGGACAGTCAGAGAGGACTATTCAGACCCTTGAGGATATGCTACGAACGTGCGTCCTGGATTTTGGAGGTTCCTGGGAGGATCACCTGCATTTGGTAGAGTTTGTTTACAATAACAGTTATCAGGCCAGCATTGAGATGTCACCGTTTGAGGCTCTGTACGGGCGTAGGTGTCGTACACCCTTATCTTGGGATGATGTTGGAGAGCAGCTTTACTGGGACCAGAGATGGTTGTTGACGCAGCCGAGAAGGTAAAGCTCATTAGGGACAGACTTCGTATGGCGCAGGACAGACATCGACACTGGGCCGATAGCCACCGGAGGCTGCTGGAGTTTGAGGTACAGATTTAGGGATAGGATTAGAATTAGGTTGTATTTTGTTTTATTTTGTTTGATTGATCATGTTGATTTTAGTAACTTGAGACCTTGCTTGTGATTAGGTTAGAGATATGGTTTTTCTGCGGATATCTCCGACTCGTGGTACGATACGTTTTGGTGGAGGTGGAAAGCTTAGCCCGTGCTTCATTGGCCCTTTCGTTATCAGCGGGAGAGTCGGTGACGTGGCATACAGGCTAGACTTTCCACCTGTACTAGTAGGAGTTCACAACGTATTTCACGTATCACAGTTGAGACGGTACGTGGCTGACCCTAGCCATGTGCTCGATCACTCGAAATAGAGGTTGGACCTACTCTCAGTTATCCAGAGCAGCCTGTGGAGGTTTTGGATCGCCGGGAGAAGGTATTGAGGAACCAGGTGATACCCTTGGTACGCATCGCATGAAGGCATCATTCTCCAGGAGAGTCTACCTGGGAGCGGGAGGATGAGATGCGCGAGCGGTACCCCTATCTTTTTGGACCTTGAGGTATACTTTTCTATCCTTCTTAGCAGTTAGTTTCGCCTTTAAATTTCGAGGACAAAATTATTTTAAGGGGGTAGATTTGTCACTACCACTTTTCTAGCTTGAGGATATTTTGGTCATTTTCAAAATTTTAGAATTTAATTTGAATTATTATTATTATTTATAATTAATGTGATTTTTAAGTGATTTTTAGAATAATTGATTTTTGGTGTTTTAGAGACTTTGACTTATATTGACCTTTTAGACTAACCAGTGGCTAACCTAGGTTATGGCTAAGTGATTAGATTTGAAAACCTAGGTTGACTTAAGTTAGTGAGGTTGGACTCATTGGAATTAATTTGGGGAAAATAGGAGCTAGTTTGATTAAGGAATGACTTGTGAAGTCACAAGTCATTTTATGACTAATAGGCTTAATGGCCCATAGCCCACACCCATTAACCAAGCCCTAACCCTAGGAATCCTGGATGGCCCACTATGGTCAGCCCCCCTATTTAAATGCTCCTAAAATTAGGGTTGCCTCTTTAGAAAACTTTGCCATTTGGAAGAGGTGAGTCCCATCTTTGTAAATCCTTAGAAAATCCATTTCTTCTCCAAATTCCTTCAAACAAATTGCAATAGGACCTAAATCCATTGTTCTTGCTGTTGGTATTGAGTTTTTACAGGGAGGAATCAATTTGGAGAACTTTTGGTGGTTTGAGGAATCATTTCATTGGGGCTTTTTGAGAGCTTGTTCACCTATAGGTATAATTCCTTCCATTGCTTCTAAATTTTGTTAAAAATCATTTCTAGGTTGTCCTAACCTAACCTAACATAGGATATAGGCTAACCCTAGAATTTGGACCCATTTCGTGTCCGTATCGGACACGTATCAATGTGTCTAGGTTAGTGTTCGACGAAATGCTCAGCATTTTGTCGATTTTCGTGATTGTGTTTGAATGGAAATCCATTTTAGGCTCGCTTATGATGCTAATCTTGGACACTGAGCAGTTTTCGTGTCGGGTTGGGCCGACACGAGTGGCGGGACACGCTGATTTCTCTCATCGCGCGCACGCAGGCAGAATTTCTCCCTGCTACTCGAGTGCTTTTTCTCTGTGCACCGAGGGTTTGGACCCTTGAAATTTGACATAGGGGTTGTGTCAATGACTGACACGAGGCTCGTAAAGTTTCACGAGTCCGCGTGTCGTATCGGACACGTTATGGGCTGTGCACATGTGGTACACTGGACTGTTCAGTGTACAGTGTGTTGTTATGTGTTTTAATAGATTGAAAAGGTTCTAAATTGTGTTTTTATCTATTAAATAGATCCTAAATATTATGCATATTATGATAGATTCAATCTCCTTTTTAGTTTAGATTTTGTTTGGAAATGGGTTTCGAAATGGGAATAATTTCTGATACACTGATACATTCTTTAACTGAGTTTTAGTTTTAAACCTGGGAATGGTTTAAATTACTTAAAATTGATTTCCTTTCCTTTTCAGAAACCTGTTAATGTGTATCCTGAACTAAGGGTGTTGGTTCTCTTGAACTGTCATTGATTAGTGAATGTCTGTTTTGTTTTCCTTGCTCACTGTTCTTTGTTCACTGGAATACTGAGATTTATCTCTGTAATTGGGAATTGATATTTATGAACCATAGCTATGGATATAATGTGATAACTAAGTTTTAGATATTGGTTTATAATGTTTTGGCTGTGCATTGGTTTCCTTCCCTTTTATTTTTCAGAAAACTGAGTTTTTCTCTTGATTATTAGAATGTCTGATTTGATTTCCTTTGTTCACTGAATTACTGAGATGGGATGGTTTTCAATCATGTGTCAAAAACCTGAGTTGGGATTTGTACTTGATTATTGAGTTTAGTTCCCAGTTTCAACATTTACCCGAGTTAGCTCTTCTTTACACTGTTAAGTAGTAGAAAACTGAGATTGGTTGTGTTCAATTCTAAACTAACTTAGATTTCCAGTTAAGGTTTATTTCTCAGAGTTTGAATTCTCCTTTAAACCTGGGAATTAGTTTGTGCATTCAGTCTTTGATAAATGAGATTCAAATGTATTTAACAGGGTTGAATTCTTCTAAACCTGTGATTTAAATTCCAATTTGTGAATGAGAGTTGGGGGTTTTGTTGAACTGCAAACTGATTTCCTTTCTCTCTATACACTGTCAACACACACAATACACTATAGACTCACTCACATATATATGCCCTGCCACTGTTTCATTTCACTGTTCCTATTTGATATATGTATGCACTGTTCCTAATTTCAGGATTTCCCCTCCTTCACTCTCAAATAACACACACTTGAGTTCACTCCTCTACTACATGTTACACACACACACAAGTTATCACACACATTCATGTGACACACACACACACTTGAGTACATGTGTATCCCTCTCTCTCTCTCTCTCTTTACATATGTATGTATATATATATATATAATATATATATATATATATATATATATATATATATATATATATAGGTATCCTATATATATGAGTGTGTGCTATTATACATATATATATATGTATGGGTGATATATCATAGGTAGTCTATAAGCTAATGTGTATTTTAGTTGTATTATATAATACATCAATATGTGTATTCTATATTAGAGTGTATCACTTTTGATAAATGATTGACTTGTGTAGATGTGATTATAGGTTGGTTAGGGCATGGTATTGCCTAGTGAGTCTAGATTAGACTTGTTTAGTCTTGTTAGACCTAGAATAGACTTGTTAGACTAGTATAGACTAGTTTGACTTAGATTAGACTTGGTTGACCAAGTTTGACTTCTAGGGTTGACCAGAGTTGACCAAGAGTTGACTTGGGTCTAGATTGACCTAGATTTTGTAAAACGCATTGTAGTGTATTACATTTCTATTCTAGACTTGTTGTGACTCGTACTATTCTAAATAGGAGCCAGACACCACTCCTCGGACAGTACTTTCATCTCGGACTTTCAGTTAGCCAGCAAGTACATTTCTGATCTTTTCATACCTGTCTGGACTATATTCATGCTCTAGATTACTCTACATGATGCTGACACGTATCTTCACGGATTAGTACTATATGGATCCCTTCCTGAGATGTCCCTCTATGGGTGCATCGGGTATTTCATGTTCATGTACTTTATCATGTGCATCAGGTACTCCTTGTACTCGTACTAGTTCATTTTTTTATATGTTCTCATGTGCTTTCATGTGCTTATCATGTGCCTCATGTATTACTCATTACATGAGTTCACGTATCTTAGTTGTATTCATGTGCTTATGACATAACTTGAACGGATCCTTGTGTATTGATTGGGGCAGGGTGTAGAATTGGTTATGTGGACACAATCCCCAGTAGCTATTCATGTGCTCCTTATTTGTATTCATGTGCCCCCAAGCCGTTTACATAACCATATTGTACTCTAAATCACGTAGTCATTTACAGTCTCTACTATCATGTATTTACTTTCAGTTACAAAATATCTCCTGTTTACCTGTACTTTCATTCAGCACTTCCTGTATTTTACTCTATTGCCTGATTTATTTTCCTAACCTGCTATGAACTGTTAAGAGATATGTGCTCGTTCCCGTCCTGACTGGACCTGTTAAATATTATAGAGGATGAGGCTGAGGCATTCTGCCCTACTTACTACGGTGCCATACTAGATGAGTGCCTGGACTTGGACCAGCAGCAGGATCCATTAGCTGTAGACGACACTCCATTAGTTTAGGATTGTCTTACTATTTTTGGATTACTGTACTAGATTTTGAGATATTCTGAGACGTATTATTTTAGACACTTAGGATTCTGGATTGTATCTCTGTGATTCTCTGTTCTGGATATTTTATCTTTCATTATCAATCTATCTTACCTGTTCTACCTTAGCTGTGGTGAGTTATATTTCTGTTATGTCACCCCCATTCGGGAGTATAACTGTTATTACCTTCAATTGTTAGTTGTTATGACCTAGGATAGCGTTCTACCGCCGACACTGCGGCGTAGGCTGGACGTACCCACGTCTCGTGCCCTTACTCTAGGGTGCGGGTCGTGACAGGATTCACTACCGGGTGCACGGTGCTGTGGATCGAAGGATTCGTTGTATCTCGGGAATAGATCGCCTGAAACCCGCTGCACGATTGTGGGGGCAAAATTCTATTCTAAGGATATCTTTTGTAACGTGCTTCGAATCCTAAACTCTTAATTCTTGTTCTGAATTTTACTTCTTATGATTGCATGCTTTAGGAATTCTGTCTAATGATTTTTTTCCAACATATATATATATATATATATATATATAATATATATATATATATATATATTTGGTGTGTTAACTCCCCAGGACCACATGGCAGACAATTGGAGCACACAAGTAAGGGGGAATATACCATGCTAGAAGTGCTATATCTATATATATATATATATATAAAAATTATTATATATCTATATATATATATAAATATATTATTATATAATATATATATTATAGATATATATTATATCTTAGTATAATGGAGAAGAAATGAGGTGTTGGATGTAATGTGGGAAGCCTTTGTGTATATGCAAAAATAAGATGTGAGGGGTACTAGAGAGGCTATGAGTGGAAACATTGGGCCATAGGTGCAAATGAATTTTTTTAATTAAGGGTTTAGTGAGTCATCAAATAAACTAGTAGATATTATTAATATTATTTTTATCTTCAAAAAATAAGGGAAATAATTGTATTAGTTAGGTTTTCCTCATTAAACAACATTTTTATATCGTTTAAGTTTATCTAATTTCTAATTTCCAATACCACTATCCTCTATAAGAAACAACTTTAGTTTAAATAATTAATTAGTTAAAAATATTCATCTAGCTCCTGTTGGCTCATCGGACTTGGACGTTGGACCAGCTCTTCCTCTTTAGCAACCGGAGCTAGGCAAGTGTACCTTGTCATTTCTTGTACTTCAATTTCAATCTGTAGCGTTTAAATATTTTTTCTGTTTATGCTAATTATGCAACCTCCATTAATCGAATTTTTGAATTTTTTTTTTCTATTCTCTAAATTTTCCATGTCTTTGAAAACAGAAATTTTAATATGAAACATGATTTGATCGTGATATGCTATCGTTGTTTTGATGAGTCTTTGATTTTGAGGAGAAAAACACATTATATGGAATTTTGTCCAAAATAAAATTATTGTTCATTTTCTAAAAGAATTTTCGTAAGATATAAATATTTCTTTTATTAAAAAATAATCTGCCAAATATTATTTTTTAATTAAATATGCTTTATTTACTATAAAATAATTATTTTTGAAATCCTATAGTTATAATGATTGCAGGTTCTTCATTTTTCTCTCGTATCGGGCTAAGACCATTTCGGTCATCTAGCCTACCAAGTTGGACTTGGATCGTGGGCTAGGTCTTTTGAGTACGTAGGAATTTATAGTGGTAGCTAAATTGTAATTAGCCAGTGATTAAGTTAGTAGTAAATCTAAATGTTAGCAGTTAGTGTCAGTGTTAGTAGTTAGTAGTTTTATTATTTTCCTACTCTATTACATTATATTTAGCTTTTAGGGTTTCCTTCCTACCGTATAAATAGGCACACTCTCCAACATTTACACAAGCACAAATCCTAGACAACTAATTCTAGCCGCCACCTACAGTAGCTCCTCCATTTTTTTCCCTGGCCAACATCCGGCCTCCTCACCTAGGCCACTCCGGCGAATCATCCCCTCAGCACACCATCTCACTGGCCACTCCTCTAAAGGATAGCCACCAACTGACCGACCCCGACAACACATCTCCTCCGCGCCTGGCCAGCTTGGCCGCCCCAACACAAAGACCACCGCCAACACGAACACACATCACCACCACCTCACCATTGCTCACCACTGATCCCGACGTCGGCCATCGCCATCACGACCATCCTCGTTCATCCCACAACACCCCAGCCACACCACCATTACCACCGGTCGGCCCCCAAATGCCACCACCACACCATCACCCACCACCAGTACCCCCTGTGCCTCCATCTCCATACACCACCATCCTCCGCTACTACCGAAACACCATTACCACTGACAACAACCCAACATCGTCGCCCCCACCTGTAACTACCTATTTTCAAAAATAAGGGTAATTTTGTCATTTTTTATTTCTATAGTTTTGTGAATATTTATTTATTAATATTGTAATTTAGGGGTAGTTCAGTCGGATTTGAGTTTCGTCTAGTTTTGACTTGTGTTAGTGGCCCGTATTGCTTAGACTCTAGTCGAAACCCAATTATTAGCTAGGCATGGCCCACAAACTCATCTCATTAGGCTAGTGCATTTAGACTAATCCCACATGACAAGTTTAGTCATTTAGAGTTTAGAACCTTGACCAATTTGATCCCAATTTCTTACATGACTTAAATTAACCCAAGGGAACCTATTAGGGGCAAACTAGACTTTTCCCATTAGCCCTAAACCAACCCATATGGCCGGCCAAAGAGGAAAGGGATTCATCTCCATCATTTTCCAAGTAGCCTCCATTTCTTCCATTTTAGTATTCTTCCCCAAACTTGAGAGCTTCCCTCTTGATTTCACCCCCAAATCCACTCATTCTTCCCAAATCCTCTCATTATTGCAAGAAGAAGCCTACAAGGATTGTGGAGCCAAGAGCAAGGAGGAAAGTCCATTTGCTAGAGGGGTCCGTGTCGGATTCATGTCCTTTGGGATGATCATTGGGATACAACTCCCAATATGTATCTCTCTTTCTAAACCCTCTCTATTTCATCTTTTATTATATTTTGATAGTTTTAAATCCATAGGAACCACCCCCATGCATCCATGCATGTACTACCCTTAGGTTTGATTTTGAGGCTCTTTTGAGTCCGCATTAGGAAGTTAGAATGGGTTTTGTGTCACCCAAGGTGAAATTTCGAGGGTGGCCCACCAAGTGTTTGTGTTTATGCCATATAGGCTATTTTGTTTCCTAATTTCAGTTTTATATATGTTAGAGAATAGTTTAGCCATGGTTAGTGTAGTGCCCCGCTCCTAGCGTTTAATATGTAAGGCTTGTGACTTGATCAACTCGGTTGGAACCGAGTATTGGGAAAACTTACCATCGGCATCTAATCGATCACAGACAAATGTATAAGAACCTTTCCAACTAATGGATTGGTTTCTCTTGAAATGTACAAGAGTTTTCTCTATGTTTTGTTGTTGGTTTTGTTGCTTGGTTTTGATGTTTACTTTTATGAATGGTTTTCGATGATTTGATTCTTGCCCGTTTTCATCGATTTTTATAGCATTCATTTTTGAGAATTTTAAGAAGGGAACATAACGAGATGGAGTATTAATCGAACTTTTGATGCCATTGCAGAAGGACGCGTGATGGAAGGCCAAGCGCACAAGTGTTCCTCTCCCTCTCGTCAATTCTCTAACTGGTGAGTGTGGATATCTATGGTGGTTTTATCCCTCTCGCTACTCCTTCATGCCAACTAAATAAATTGTCTTGTAACATCCGTTGATTGATAACGTGATGCTAATGCCACAAGTCAATCCACTAAGAAGCTAGAGAATGAACATAAATGAATCGATTACACTGTTAACAACATTGAGATTATGCCTGTCCCTATGAACATTGAAATGCTGAGATAAAGTGAACATCAAAATGAAATGAATTGATGCCTGAGATGTTGAATATGAGAATGATGCGTATCTGAATGTTGGCTTACTAATACCATGCAATTGTGTACTGTTGAGTCGTTATGCATTCGCGTGGTCATGGACGTCTTTGGGCATAAGGTTTGAGTAGTTTCCTCGAGGCGGTACTCGGGGCACGGGGACCGGATTGACCTACGGGGAAACATTTGGTCGTACTATGGTGGCACGAGGTATTGTGGATTCTTCGACTAGCTTGCAACCTACTATGGAATAGTTCACCACAATATCCGTTGGAAAGTCCTTTATGGTACAGTTTCACCAACGACCCAGTCCGAATGCATGCCAACGACTGTCTTGTGCAGGGGCAGTAAGTATTATTATTATTATCCTGTATTTTGCTGGAAAGTTGGAGTCGGCCGATGGTAAAGTAAACAGTTGCTTTTATATAATACATGTTGCCTCACTGTGGATTGTTTGTCCCTAATAAGCTCATGATCTTTAAAATGCTTGTCATTAATTCAAAATGTTGGTTTAGTTGAGTGGGCCAACGAGGATCACCATCGCATTGTTATAATATGTTGACCCCTCCTCCATAGGTACTGGAGAAGGCTCTGGCACACGTCTGAACTAAGGCTTTGAGTTGTTGCTAATTCCTTTCAAAGTTACTTTCAATAAAGACGCACAAAGTATTACGGAGCTTTCAAAGATTGCTGCTTAGATTTCAAAGTACTAAAGGGGCATGATGTATGAAACGAGAAGTTATTCATAGCAGCCTATCAGTTGTACTTCTTTTCATGAATCAATGTAGCCAAGAGACATTTCAAATAATCGAAAAGTTGTATTCTGGCTATAATTATCAATAAAATGAGTATTACTTCTTCCTATATTATGTCCTCAATGTTTCTGGAATGTGGCTGGATTTCAAATGTTTCTAAATGACATAATAGTGCACGTTCTTGCCTTATACAAGTGCAACACAAAACTTGTACGATCACGCCTTAGCGAGGACGAACGATTCGATGCGAATCGAAGCGATGACGAAAGATTCTTCGAATCAGGGCATGACAAGTTGGTATCAGAGTACGGTTTCAATTCCTCGAATTTCAAAAATATTTTAAAAAAGAAGTCTTGATGCAAATTTTCCGGTTGATGGTGTCGATAGTACTGGCATAAATATATTCCATACAATAAGCCCATAAATATTTTATGAGTGCTAATGGAATTATTTTTATTGTTGTAGAATGACCAAAGGTGATAGCTCGAAGGCGAATTCATCGTCTAACCCAATGGAGAAACTGATGAAGCTAATAGAAGCTCAGAGGAAGCAGTGCAAAGCTCAACATCGCGCGCTTCAGGAGCAGCTTCAATCTCAGTTTCAGGAGCAGCTGGATGCTCAACAAAAGCAAGTGGATAATCTGTCTCAGATTGTCACCAAGCTGACGGTCGATCCCAATGTTTCTGCAAAGCCCGCAGCAACCGAGATCGTAGAGTGCCGGCAGATAAACCTAAAATGCGATACGGAAGAGAACGAGCTTCAAGTTCTCAGAATTGAAAAGCTGTGACCCGCTTGAGTTTAATGGAAGGGCGGAGCTAGATGAAGTTATGGGCTTATTGAACACACTTGAGGGCTACTTTCGAATGTTGGATATACATGATAGTAAAAGGGTGGAGTGTACCGCTGTATGACTTTGTCTCAAGGCCCAGGAATGGTGGACTTCACAGAGATATGCACTTTGCGGTAATAGTCCGGATATGAAGATATCTTGGAAGACCTTCAAACAGGCTTTCATTACCCAATTCATTCCACCAACTGTCCGTCAGAAAGAGAAGGAGTTCGTAGCACTCCAACAGGGCAGTATGTCAGTGGATGATTATGAAACTGGATTTCTGAAGAGAGTTGCATTCGCTGGGTACATGGTTTCGAATGATAATGCGAAGCGGGAAAGATTCATGCAAGGCTTGAATGACGGCCTACAACGTGATATGCTAAGTCGGAAGTGTACGTCTTATTATGAGGCGTACGAAACAACTCTCGAGATGGAGAGATTCCATCTGCCAGTTAGCCGTGGGACAACACACGCCAATCAGAGTAGCAACCATAAACGACCCTTAGTTGCTGGGAGGAATGACGTTCCTAAGCGTCATAACATTGATAGAATAAGGGTGAATATCAAGGACCGTATTGCTTCAAGTGCAACCGGTACGGACATCGGCAAGCGAAATCGAGCTGGATGCTTCAATTATGGCGGCTTGGGCCACATAGCATCTGAATGTAGAAAGAGAAGAATCAAAATCCCCTACGGATCATCACTATAATCATCGTGACAGAATGATAATCAGTATCGTGGGCAGTATAATAATCAGAATCGGGGCCAACGTAACAATCAGATTCGTGGCCAAGCTCCATTAGCCTTACCAGCTCCAACTAGGAATGCACCGAATCAACAACAAGGTGTGCAAGGAAGAGTTTATGCCTTGACTCAGGTAGAAGCCCAGGCCGTAGAGAATGTAATAATAGGTATGTTGCTGTACAAAGGCATACCTGTCTGGGTGCTATTCGATTCTGGTGCTACTCATTGCTTTATATCATCTATTTTGTAATAAAAAATAAATTTTGTATGACTCCACTAAAGACAGCTCTGTGTGTTAGCACTCCTTCGGGAGTAGATATGCCTGCAACTTTGATTTGCAGGGACGGCTATATCAAAATTGGAGGCAAGACTTTATCCTTGGATGTTATTGTACTCGACAACATCTTGGGAATGGACTGGCTCAGCGCCTGTCATGCAACAATCGAATGTACAGAAAAGAGATTTGTGTTCGCCTACCCGGAGAAACAGAATTCTTTTGCTCGTGCAGCTCGACGTCGAAGGGACCAATTGTAATAATGGCAATTACAGCAAGGCGCATGCTGTACTCAGGATGTGAAGGGTACCTCTCTTCTACTTAAGACACTCAAATGAAGAGAGTAGGCTCGAATCAGACCAAAATCGTGGCAGAGTTCCCCGACGTTCTCGGACGAGATACATGGAATGGCGCCGGATAGAGAAATTGAATTCATGATAGATACATTCCCGGATATTCGCCCGATATCGAAGGCGCCGTACATGATGGCTCCGGCAAACTAAAGGAACTAAAGGTACAATTAAACTACTAAAATATCTATATTAGCACATTTTTAGTGACGGAACAAAATACCGTCGCCAAATATGTAATATAACGACTCACTCCTTTTGACATCGCAAAACGTCGCTGAATAGCGACGTTCAGCGACATGATTAATTACTAAACCGTGGATACATTTGCCCAAGTGTATCACCAAGCATGGGGAGCTTCGGTGCTGTTTGTAAAGAGAAGGATGGGACGATGCGGCTGCCCATCGATTATAGAGAACTAAATAAGGCAACCATACGTAACAAGTATCCCTTGCCAGGGATAGATGATCTGTTCGATCAGCTACAAGGGGCAACTGTATTTTCTAAAATCAATCTTCATTCAGGATACCACCAGTTGAAGATCAGACCCGAAGACGTCCCTAAGTCAATATTTCGTACAAGATACGGATACTATGAGTTTTTGTCATGCTATCCGGTTTGACTAATGCTCCAGCAACCTTTATGGATCTAATAAACTGAGTATTCTGACCGTTCTTAGACAAGTTTGTCGTCGTATTCATTGGCATCTTGATCTACTATAAAGACAGGGAGATGCATGTTGAGCATTTGAGAACGGTGCTTCAGATGCTTCGAAAAAATCAACTGTATGTAAAGCTGAGAAAATACGAATTTTGGATGAACAGCGTGTCATTCCTAGGACACGTTGTCTCGGTAGCAGGTATTGTCGTTGACCCAAAAAGATTGAGGCAGTTGTAGACTGGAAACAGCCTGCATCAGCTAGTGAGATACGGAGTTTCCTTGGTTTAGCCAGGTACTACTGTAGGTTTGTGAAAGATTTTTCAAAAATTGCTTCGCCTCTGACTCGTCTCACTCATAAGGGAGTCGTATTTAAGTGAACCGACGACTGTGAGAGTAGTTTTCAGGAACTAAAGTAGCGACTCGTCACGGCTCCAATTTTAGCACTTCCAGAAGACTCGGAAGGATTTAAGATTTACAGTGATGCATCGGGACTGGGTTTGGGATGTGTTCATATGCAACATGGAAGACAATATCATATGCGTCGAGATAGCTCAAGCAACATTAGAAGAATTACCCAACTCTTGACTTAGAATTGGCAACGATTGTATTCGTTAAAATTGTGGCGACACTATCTATATGGTGCGTCCTGCGAGATCTTTACAGATCATAAGAGCCTGAAGTACATTCACCCAAAAAGAATTGAATTTGAGGCAGCGACACTGGTTGGAATTAATCAAGGATTATGACTTGATGATTTCTTGTACGCCTGGTAAAGGGAACGTAGTAGCTGACGCCTTGAGTCGACAATTCGTCGGGACACTAGCAGTAGCAAAGGAAGTACTATGAGATCTTGAAGAGATGGCATCAAATTCAGAGTTCGTACACAGAATATACAGTTGGCACAGTTTCAGCTTGAGCCAAACCTCCAGGAAAGGATTAAGACTGCTCAGAAGGACGATCTGTTTCTGCGGAAGATACGCGAGTTGATTATTGCAGGAAAGGTGACCGACTTTGCAGTAGAATATGACACTATTCTTGTCAAGGGAAGATTGTGCGTTCCTAAGGATGCGAAACTCAAGAAGAAAATACTGACCGAGGCTCATTTTGCGAAGTATTTCTTCATCCGGAAAGCACAAAAATATAAGGATGCGTACAATGTTTTGGTGGCAT